>ML257798.1:22369-45647 GCA_005239495.1 Nicotiana undulata | reverse complement strand
ACTCGAAAATTAGACACCACACAAATCCCCCCCCCCCCCTCTTGTGTGGTATTGACGTATAAAACATCAGACCCATACACCAAAGAAAACAGGGTTTCCCCCGTGCTCGATTTCGACGTTGTTTGATATGCACATAGCACCTCGGGCAATACTTCTCTCCATTTCCCTTTAGAATCATTCAAACTCTTCTTCATGTTTTGAATGATAGTTTTGTCGGTGGACTCGGCTTGGCCATCTGCGCTTGGGTGATAAGGCATTTATAGAATCCTTTTGATTTTATGGTCTCCGAAGAATTTTGTCACTTCGCTATCGATGAACTGCTTCCCATTGTCGCATACTATTTCGGCGGGTATCCCGAACCGACACACGTTGTAGTCCCATATGAAGTCAATGACTTCTTTTTCTCTTATTTTCTCGAAGGCATGCGCTTTTACCCATTTTGAAAAGTAGTCAGTCATAAACAAAATAAATTTAGCTTTACCTAGCACCGTTGGTAGAGGGCCGACGATGTCCATCCCTCATTTCATGAATGGCCACGGGGATAGGACCAAATGGAGTTGTTCACCGGGCTGATGAATCATCGGTGCGAACCTTTGGCATTTACCACACCTTCGAACGAACTCATTAGTATCTTTTTCTATGATATCCCAGTAATATCCTACTCTAATCACCTTGCGAACCAAAGAGCCAGAACCAGAGTGATTCCCACAAGTGCCTTCATGGATTTCTCGTAGTACATAATCGGTCTCCCGGTCCCAAGCACACTGCCAGTGGACCGTCAAAGGTTCTTCTGTATAATGTTCCATTTTCATCGAGCGAGAATTGAGCTGCTTTGGATCGTTAGACTCTCGACTCTTTTGGGTCCGAAGGGAGCTTCCCGTGCTTCAAGTATTCGGCGTACTTATTCCTCCAATCCCACGTCAAACTTGTTGAATTAATTTTCGCATGGCCTTCTTCGACCATCGACCTCGACAATTGGATGACAGTCCCCGGGACAATATCATCTTCTTCAACCGACGACCCCAAATTTGCAAGTTCATCGGCCTCGCTGTTCTGTTCTCGAGGTACATGGTCCAATGTCCATTCCTTGAAGCGATGCAATGTCACTTGAAGTTTGTCTAAGTACCTTTGCATTCTATCTTCTCAAACTTCGAAGCTTCCGTTTACTTGGTTTACTACCAAAAGAGATTCACACTTGGCCTCAATGACCTATGCTCCCAGGCCCTTGTCCAGTTCGAGAACTGCAATCATGGCCTCATACTCGGCCTCATTGTTAGTCAATTTAGATGTTTTGACAGATTGCCTAATGATATTGCTCGTAGGCGGTTTAAAAAAAATATCGAGCCCGGACTCTTTCACATTCGAGGCACCTTCTGTGAAGAGGGTCCATACCCCCGAAGATGTACTCGTTAAGAGTTCCTTTCTACTTCGGGTACGAGGGCAGGCATAAAATCAGCCACGAAGTCTACAAAAATTTGAGACTTGATAGCCGTTCGGGGTTGATATTCGATATCATACCCTCCAAGTTTGAGGGCCCGTTTGGCCAATCGGCCTGATAATTCGGGCTTATGCAAGACATTTCGAAGTGGGTATGTAGTCAATACACATATAGGGTGACACTGAAAATATGGTTTTAAATTCCTATATGCGCTTATTAGTGCAAGTGCTAAATTTTCTAAATGCGGGTACCTGGTTTCAGCATCTCCTAGAGTCCGACTCACATAATAAACAGGTTGCGTACCTTGTTCTTCTCAAACCAGCATGTCACTTACCGCTACCTCGGACACGGCTAAATATAAGTAGAGTTTTTCATCCCCCTTCGGAGTATGAAGCAAGGGTTGGCTCAAGAGATACTGTTTTAACTCTTCTAAGGCTCGTTGACACTACGGAGTCCATGCGAAACCATTCTTGTTCTTGAGTACGGAAAAGAAATGATGACTCTGATCCGATGATCTCGAGATAAATTGGCCCAGGGCAGATATCCTTCTGGTTAGTTGTTGTAGGACTTTCACATTGTATACGCTGGTGATTTCTTCGATGGATTTGATTTTGTCGGAGTTGACACCATGAATTGGCCCAGGGCAGATATCCACCCTGTTCGACACCATGAATCCTAAGAACTTGCCCGAGCCAACTCCAAAAGTGCATTTCTCTGGGTTGAGTTTCATGTTGTATTTTCTTAAGATCTCGAACGTTGCTTGCAAATGAGTCAAATGGTCCTCTGCGCGTAGTGACTTGCCTAGAATGTCATCAATATAAACTTTCATATATTTTCCTATATGATGTTCTTTATTAACTAGGCGTTGGTATGTAGCCCCTGCATTGTTTTAGCCCGAAAGGCATTACATTGTAGAAATATGTTCCATACTTCGTGATAAACGAAGTCTTTTCCTGGTCTTCCGGGTTCATTCGAATTTTATTGTACCTGTAGTAGGCGCCGAGAAAAGTAAGGATCTCGTGGCCGGCCATAGCGCCGATCAAACAATCGATGTTGGGCATGGGAAATAGTCTTTAGGGCATGCCTTGTTCAAATCTTTGTAGTCTACGCACGTTCTAAGTTTGTTTCCTTTTTTAGGGACTACTACTACATTAGCTAGCCATTCGGGGTATTTTACTTCCCTAATGGACCCTATCTTAAGAAGTTTGGTTACCTTGTCTTTTATGAATGCGTGCTTTACCTCGGACTGATGCCTTCTCTTTTGTTTCACCGGTTTAAATCTGGGGTCGACACTCAATTGATGGGTGGTTATCTCCGGTGGGATCCCTATCATATCTAAGTGGGACCAAGCAAAGCAATCAATGTTATCGATAAGGAATTGAATGAGTTTTTTCTTGAGTTTGGGGGTTAATCCCGTCCCCAGGTATACCTTTCGTTCCGGAAGATACTCGATCAATATCACTTGCTCAAGTTCCTCGATCGTGGACTTCGTCGCATCTGAATCCTCGGGGCGGCGAAAGCTCGAGGGGTAAGGAAATATTCTTCTTCATCCTCGACCACCTGTTCCTCGGGCTCAACCAAGGATATAGATTGTGATTGCTATTTGGCTACTTATTTGTCCTTGACGCTCGACTTTCTGATGTAGAGGGCCTCAATACTGATGCTAAGTCATGGACTGCAAACATCTCCTTAGCTGCGTGTTTCTCCCTATATACCGTTTTTACGGCCATCGTTTGTTGGGAACTTCATCATTTTATGAAGGGTTGATGGAACTGCCCTCATTCTGTGGATCCACGGCCTTCCAAGCAAAGCATTATACCTCATGTCACCTTTGATGACATGAAACTTTGTGTCTTGTATGGTTCCGACCACGTTTACTAGGAGGATGATTTCCCCCTTCGTTGTTTCGCTTGCCATATTGAAGCCATTCTAGACTCGAGATGCTGGTATGATTTGGTCGAGCAACCCGAGCTGCTCCACGACCTTCGACATGATTATATTCGCCGAACTACCTGGATCCACAAGAACACATTTAACTTGACCTTTATTTAAAAGAATAGAAATTACCAGTGCATCGTTGTGCGGCTGAGATAAGCCCTCGGTATCTTCCTCATTGAATGTGAGGGTGTCCTCGGGCATGTTGTCCCGAGTCCGATTCTCCCTTGTGATTGATACTTTGGTGCGTTTGAATATTGGTCCCTGTGGGACGTCGATTCAGCCGATGATCATATGAATGACATGTTGGGGCTCCTCTGGTTCGTTCTTCTTGTTGGCGTCTCTTTCTCTGAAGTGGTTCTTGGCCCTGTCGTTGAGAAATTCCCAAAGATACCCTTTGTTGAATAATCGGGCTACCTC
Organism: Nicotiana undulata; assembly: GCA_005239495.1. Lineage (NCBI taxonomy): Eukaryota > Viridiplantae > Streptophyta > Magnoliopsida > Solanales > Solanaceae > Nicotiana > Nicotiana undulata. Next base: position 41,854 of record ML257798.1, on the reverse strand, counting down.
CTCTCTCAGTTGCCTGCAATCCTCGGTCATGTGCCTATGTGTACCGTGATACTTGCACATCAAGTTGGGATTTCTCTAAGAAGGGTCAATTTGTATGGATTTAGGCCATCTGGTATCTCTAATTTTCCAATGGATGAGACGATACTCGAGGCATCAATGCTAAAATTGTATTCTGGTAATCAAGGCTCCTTCGTCGGTCCCGAGTGCTTATCGACATTCCGAGGTATGTTGCGCCTCGAGCTGTTCCTTCGGTCTTCGACGTATAGCTGATATCTCTCCTAGTTCAGCCTTGGTTCCCTATCTGCATCTCTCAAATCTTTTGCTGCTAATCTGCTTGGATAAACCGAGCCCGATGGGGCTCCCAAATGATCATCTTCAACCCTAATCTTTGACTGATACCTGTTATGCACATCCGCCAAAGTCACGGCCGGGTACTCAATCAAGTTTTGCTTCAACTGCCTCGATGCTATCGAGCTCCGCTCATTTAGCCCCTAAGTGAAAGCTTGAACAACCCATTCATCGGAGACTGGTGGCAACTCCATTCGTTCCAACTGGAACCAGGATACAAATTCCTTTGACATCTCGTTGTCCCTTTGTTTGATTTTGAATACATCTGACTTCGTTGTTGCAACCTTTATAGCACCAGCATGTGCCTTTACAAACGAATCTGCCAATATGGCAAACAAATCGATAGAATTCGGGGGCAGGTTATGGTACCAAATCATGTCCCCTTTGGACAAAGTTTCCCCAAATTTCTTCAGTAGAACAGACTAGATCTCGTCGTCCTCCAAATCGTTTTCCTTTATACCACAAGTATATGTAGTGATGTGCTCGTTGGGATTGGTGGTCTCGTTGTATTTGGGAATGTCCGGCATGCGAAACTTCTTCGTAATAGGCTTCGGGGCCGCACTCGGGGGGAAAGGTTTTTGCACAAATTTCTTAGAATCTAGTCCCTTCAAAACCGGAAGTGCTCCCTGTATTTGGTCGACCCTGGAGTTGTACGTTTCCACTTTTTTATCGTTGTCCTCGATCCTTTTCTCTCCTGACTCGATCCTCTTCGTGAGTTCTTCGAGCATTCTCATGATTGTGGGTCAGCTCATGATTCGTTATTGCTCGACCTTTTCGGGACTGGCTCAGCACGATGAGTAGTTTCTGGCCCCGCCACGCTTGGAGTCTTTTGTTGGCTTTGCAACTGAGTGATGGCAATCTGTTGCGCTTGTAACATTTCGAAAATCACTTGGAGGCTGACTTCTCCATCTCCTCGACCCTGTGTTCTTTGCACACCGGGTTGAGCTTCTCTACGTATGCTTCCTCCGACGTCAGTGCCCAAGTCGACGTTTAAAGCAATGTATGAACCAACACCGGCTAGGTTAGGAACTGGTACTACCCCAGGGTTAAGCGATGGTACACCGGCCCCTGAAGTTGTTGTATTATCATTTTCTCCATGGAATCCGAGTACCATGTACTGGTGTGTTTGCTGAGTTCGACATGTTTTAGCTTGGAATTAAAGAATCTTTGACAAGAAAAAGTGAATAATAACGTGTGTTATCAGAAAATTAGCCCTGAAACAATCACTATTATCTTTAGCCCCACGGTGGGAGCCAAACTGTTTACCTTGAAAGTGTATATATTCGTAATCTTATCCTTTTAATCTCGTTTTATCATTTGTTCCAGATCCTAATCACTTAGAAATCCTCTCTAAAATTTCTATTATTATCCAAGATAAAAACCAAGGCAAAAACCGTGAATCTAACGTCGGGAATCTCGTGGTGCTTATGAGATTGTTGTTCTTCGTCTTGTGGTTGATTTGGAAAATTCTTCAAAGTGAAGTACCCTGAGATTTGGAGTTTTTTGTGGTTTAAGGTAAGAACATGTTCCTTCTTCATGTATTTGAGCTTGTATAATTCATAGCTAGCTTGTACAGTTTAAAACCCATGAAATAACAGTCGAAAATCGTAGTTGTGTTGTTGTTGCTTGTTGACCTTTTTTGAGAATGTTCTTGTGGTATCTTATGACTGTAAGTTGATGGGATAACCTGAATTTTTTATTGTTGTTGTTGTTTTTGTTGACATGTATTTGAAAGAATAAAGGGTTTTGAGGTATAGCTTTATTAGTCGTAAATCAAGCTTGTCGCTTGTTGTATTGTTGTTGTTGTAGTTGTTTGAAAGAATAAAGGATTTTGAAGGTATAACTTTATTAGTCGTAAATCAAGCTTTTCGCTTGTTGTATTATTGTTTTGGTTTGCAAGCTTATTATAGAGTTTATGTTGTTTGCGTTATTATTGTGACTATAATGAACTTGAGGAATGTGGAAGAAACATGGGAGATGCTGCTCGATTTAAAAAAGAAATAAGTTTATAGTTCGAAATACAATAGTAGTACCATTTGTAGTGTGACAATAGCGTTATTTTCATTGTTGTAGATTAAGATGTGGTAAAAATAGCTTATCGTGGTTGTTGGGAAGATTATTTCGCAAGGTATGTTATGTCCAACTTTCCTCTTTTGGCATGATTAATTTGAATGAAACGTAATCGAACATTCCTTTCCAAAATTGTTGTATATGTTCAGGTTATATGAGTTACAATTGGTCCGCTCGGGGTCAAGTAAGGAACCGGGTGCCGGCCAAGCCTCCCCTGGTTTGGGGCGTGATGAACTTGGCACCAGAGCAGGTTTGTCCTAGGAGTTTATAGTTGTGTCTAGTAAAGTATTATTTATAAGTGTGTCGTGCACCATGTTTATCTCGAAAATACGAGTAACAATTAAATTTGATTTTTGGTTTTAAAGATATGTGATCTAGTCCAATACTAATTAATAAACAAGTAATATAGAGTATAAATGAGAAGAAACGATGAACCAAACCAGTGTTACTCGGGCAGTATAGACCTCGAGCTCGATGACCTCGAGGGGGGTTAAGGGTGGTAAAGCAAGAATAATAAAGTAAGAGCGGTAAAGCTAGAGAACAATATTGAAGAACAATGAACGAGAAAGTAAGATAGTATATTCTTTGCCAATGATTAAATAACCTTTACAAATGATTGGGGTCCCCTTTATATAGGAGGGAAAACCCTAAATAAGGTACATTTCTATTTTCAGTAAAGAATCTTATTGGTACAGCTGTATAACCACCTAATACGGATTTGTTCTAATTCGTACAAATCTATCCCGGAATTTGCGCCATGATCATTGGGGACGTGGCGAGAATCTTGTCCTTTCCGTAACAAACTCATAACGTCATTAATTGGCATCGGTCGTATCCTGCTCCGATGCCCACCGAGCACCCAGGCCCTTGAGCCTCTTTATTCCGCCTTCGAGCCCGAGCTCGACCTTTACCAAACTTCTGCCCTCGATGCAATTTCTCGAGCCTACAAAATCGGGCTTCCTGATTTCGATCGTATACACACCACATTATATTAACAAGAAGCTACAAGGCAATTAGGAGTAAGTTACCCTTCTTTCAGATCCAAATCGTGTTGTAGCCGAGTCGTAGGAGTTGAATTTAAAACTTACGTTTTATATTTGTATACAGAGATACTAGTGATTAGAAAGACTCCAGCAAGACAGAAGGCTAAAACGGCAGCAAGGGCACATGCCCAGTTGATGTGGCCCAGATTGAGGCCCTATCAGATTATGTGTGTACCAGATGCACAAGTTCTATGTTAAGAGCTTTAAGGCATGAATATCTAATATGCCCATGCGGGTAGAAGGCTACAATAACACCAGACAGTAACAATGTGAGTTCAGAACTATATATAAGAGGTAAGGTGAAGAAGGGTTGAGATACCTAGATGGAGAAGGTTGTAAAATAGTTGGAGTTTGATAGAGGAACACAAGCGTCATGATTTGACCTGTTAGTAGCACCCTTACCAGTTTACGACTTATGAGTATCAACAAATATAGCGCAAGAAAGGAATGGGCTTCAAGGTTTAATAAGCGTTAGAGTGACCCATGGCTAAGGAAAGATTTTGAGAGCAAGAAAACATTAGGAACTTGTCGATAGTTCCTCTTTATGAGGCATATATATATATATATATATATATATATAAGTGGTGTGTCCTGGAATTGTATAGACTTGTCAAGTGTTTAGAAGATTCAGAGGTTAGGTATTTGAATCCATGAATATATATAAGATTGGTATTTACGTCAGTGTGGCCCATGTTCCCGGTAAAGAAGGAATATTAAGCGACCAAAGAATAAGGCCGGATGAAGCTAGCTCTAGCGCCTCATTGGAGTTTTCCAGTATATAAAATAACAACAGCAAGAACATATTTCTAAGTCGTATTCATTTCCTTAAGTATGAAGTAACAATATACATCTCCCTTGGGTAAATATGACTTCTACAAAAGTGCAGTGACCTAGAGATTAGTGAACAAGTTTGAGAAATGCAAAACGAGAAACACAGTTGGATCCTTCATGTGATCTCGTGTCTCCATCACCAAGCTTTCTATAAGTATGTATATACTCATGTTCTCTATGTGATAGAATATATATGGTATTCTGTTTCATGTGGTTGCACAAAAACCCTTCGGGTCTAGTGCAGTTTTCGCTATATATATAAGTAGTTCAGTAAACCAATTCTATTATAAGAAGCAAGTTAAGCATTTCCTAAGGTTAACGAGCAAAGATACTCAAAATGCTTATCGTATATGTACTTATATATATGACATGTGAGAAGCCATTTGCATTGAATCATATTCAGAGGGTACATGACCTATGGATGGACTATGAAACATATACGTGTCGATTATGGATGGTCTACAGATGAAAATATATTGGGCCTTATAGAATCATTAGGGGGTTAGGCCAAGTGTCCTACAACCTAGAGTTGCCCTTAGAATTAGAGCATGTTCAACCAGTGTTTAATTAGTCTATGCCATGTGAATGTATTGGAGACACTTCGCGAGTTTTTCAAGGCTAAGACTTTCTATGTAACGACCCGGCACGTAGTTTTGAGATTTAGCATTCTTTTCTACGATTAAGGTCCGGAGAAGCTTCATTGTAGTATAATGACTTGCGTGTATGGTTGGTTTCAGTTTTCAGGCAATTCAGCATTGATATGGAAGAATGATTCTTGGTTTAGAAGCTTACGTGACAAGAGTTTACCGAAGTTTGAATTTTGGGTAGACAAATCCAGAATGGTGTTTTGATGATTCCAATAGCTTCGTATGGTGATTTTGGGCTTGGGCGTATTCCTGAAATTGAATTTGGAGGTTCCTAGGCTGATTTGGCATATTTTATCGAAAGTTGGTAGTTTGAAGGTTTAGAAATTCCTTAGGTTTGACCATTGTTGGAATTTATGCCTATCAGTTTCGAATTTTAAGTTTTGGGACTTGGAATAGGTATGTTTTTCTATTTTGAACTTGTCTGCAAAATTTGATATCATTTGGAGTTAGTTTGATATGATTTAGACACTTGGTTGCAATTTTAGAGGTTCTTGGGTTTTCTTTTGAAAATCACGCGTTTTGATGTCTGAATTGTGGTTTAAGATGTTATCTTGGTATTTTGATCGCACGAGTGAGTTCATATGCTATTTTTAGATTTGTGCAGATGTTTGGTGCGTATCCCCGAGGGCTCGGGTGAGTTTCAGATTGGTTTCGAATTTGTTTTGTTAAACTTTTGTGTGCTTGTACTGGTGTCATCGCATTTGTGATGAAAAGGTCACAAATGCGACCATCCCATTTGCGAAGTTCTAGTCGCTTTTGCAAATTCTAAGTTGTTGGGGAAGAGACTCAAATTTGTGAAGAAATTCTTCGATGTTGCGAGAGGCTTGTTGTTCGATTTCGCGAGAAAACTATTGCTTTTGTGATGACACCCGGGTGAAAAGGATCTTCGCATTTGCAGAGATTTCGGCCGCAAATACGACTTTAGCAGAGATTCTCAGGGTTCGCTTTTGCGAAAAAATGTTCGCTTTTGCGGCTTCACATTTGCAAACCCAGGGTTGCAAATGGGACATTTGCACCTGGTTAGATCTTTTATATTTCGGGATTTAGTCTCATTTTAACATACTTCGAGCCCTAGACTCGTTGGGAGGCGATTTTGTGGATATAGTTTTATACCAAACTATTGGGTAAGTGATTTTAATCAATTTGCAACTATATTCATGATTATATATAAGATTTAACATCAAATTTATGAGGATCAAAGAGGAATTTTGGGGATTTTTGTCTAAGTTTTGAATAATAAAAATTTGAGATTTGTGAGTCGAATTGGACCCAGATTTCAAAACAAAACCTATATATGGACTCGTGTGTTGACCAAGTGGGCCAAGGTTGACTTTTGTCTACTTTTGAAGAATTATTTAAAGATTTGAACTTTATCTACCGTAATTGGTTTCTCTTGCACTTTTTGATGTTATTAAGTTGAATTTTGTAGATTTAAGCCGAGCGGAGGTGAATTGTAAAGGAAAAGCTATTTTTGAGTGTTGATTTTGCGTAGTTGAGGTAAGTATCTTACCTAATTTTGTGTGGTGGAACTAACCCTTAGGATTTGGGTTGATTGTATTGTTTGAATTATATGGAAGACGTGTATGCGAGGTGACAAGTGTGTATACGGGCTTATATGTGGCTATTATGATATTGTCAATATAGAGAGATGATTGTGGCTATGTCAGGGATGATATGTGACGACATGAGGCCATAATGTTGATGATAATCGTGTGATGGTCTGATTTTCCTTTTGTATGTCATGAACCTTACGTGACTTGTTGTGTTTTTTCCATTGAGTTACTCGATGTCTTTGATATTATTTGTTGACATGGACTGTAATAGTACACTCGCACAAACATACACCGTGATATACCATTTATACCAGTATAGGAGTATGAAACTTGACATTTATTGATCAAGCACATATATTCCTGTATACTTGCTCTTATTGTGATATTGAGATGTGACCATGTCGAGAGGCTTATGATATTGAGTGTGTAATCATGCCAGGAGGATTATGATATTGCGTCGTGATCATGTTTGGCGGATTGTGATATTGAGCTTGTGACCATGCCAGGAAGATTGAGGTATTGGCACGTGATTTGTCCGTGCATCACATGAGTTGTCTGTGCTATTGTGATTGATAATGTGGCACGAGGTACCATGTGTATTTGATTTATGATTTGGGACTTGTGACTTGTGGTCTTGAGGAGTGGCACCGCGGGGTGGTTTTGTTGTAAACATTTTGTTAGAACGACTTGATTGTTAAGTTGTCATTTTTTTACCTTATTTGTTTTCACTGGTTCTTTTGCGGTGTTCTGATTACTTTACAATTTTTATCACATGCTTATTCCTTATTTCCATTTACTGATTCTTTCTTCCATTATTAGCTTTATACCTATATACTGCTAAAGTTATTATGTCTAGTAGGTGTCTTGACTTGTACATCGTGTAGTCCACCGAGGTTAGTCTTGATACTTACTGAGTACCAACCATAGAGTACTTATACTACATGTCTGCATATTTTTGTGCAGATCCACGTATTGGAGACAACAAACTCGGGCATGGATTGCTTTTTTGATCGTGAGAATTCAAGGTAGAGCTGCTCGATCGCCTCAGTCCCTTGGAGTCCTTTCCTTACATTTTTACTGTCAATCCTCTATCTAAAAAGTATTGTGTTTTGAGTTATCTTTACGTATACAGTAGAGTTTGTGACTCTATACTACATAGTCTGGGGGATTTTTAGTGATTATCTCCATATTGGAATGTATCAACTTTAAGTTCTCATTTATGTAAATTTCTCTTTCACAAGGTCATGTTTAACTAATTTAGCTATTGTACGTAACCGGCTTACCTAGTCTTAGAGACTAGATCCCATCACGATCCCTATGGCGGGATTTTTGGTTGTGACAAGTTGGTATATGAGCTCTAGGTTCATAGGTTCTATGAGTCACAAGAAATTTTAGTAGAGTCTTGCGGATTGGTACAGAGACGTCTGTACTTAACTTCGAGAGTCTACAGAATTATTAGGAAAATTTCACTTCGTCCATTCCTATCGTGCAAATTTATTTATTTTGGAGTTTGAGCCTTTGTATTTCTATTCTCTAAAATATGGTGAGTACACACACTAGCGGGTAAGCTGAGAAGACACCTACGCCGCTTGCTAGAGCTGCGAGAGGCCGGGGTCGAGGTAGAGGTAGAGGAAGGGCACGTGCCACAGCTAGAGCACCAGCCATAGCAAAAACTATGAAGCCACCAGTAGCTTCGGTTGGGGACAGGAATCGGAGATGCCTGTTGCTACACATGGACTTTAGGAGACTTTAGCGCAGCTCCTGAGCATGTTTGGTACATTGGCTCAGGCGGGATTGATTCCGGTTGCACCAGCTACTTCACGAACCACTGAAGAAGCTCATACTCATACTCCGAGTGTGGTGTCAGTACAACATGTCATCGCAGTTCAGCCTAAGGTCAGGCTAGAGACATCAGAAGAGGAGCATAAGAGGATTGAGAGGTTCAAGAAGTATGATCCTCCTACTTTCAATGGCGCAATTATGATGCGCAGTGTTTTCTGGATAAGTGCCACCGTATTCTCCACAAAATAGGTATTGTGGAGGTGAGTAAATCTGCCTTTACTACATTTCAGCTATAAAGGGCAGCATATAGGTGGTGGCAAACTTGCGAGGATGGTGGCACATAGAGTTCGAGCAGCTATGTCACGACACTATGACAATGTCGGAGTATGCCATCAGGTTCAGTGATTTATCACGCCATACACCTATTTGTGTTTAACTATTAAAGAGCGAGTCCGCGGGTTTATCGAGGGGCTCTATTATGGTCTTAAATTCAGCATGGCTCGGGAGTTGGAGATCGATACTTTGTTTAGCAGGGTGGAGAACGCCAGGAGGTTAGAGCACGTTCGGGGTCAGTAGAGCGATGATAGGGAGGCCAAGAGGCCTCAAGGTCCTGGAGGATTTAGTGGATTCTAGTCAGAATCTCAGGGTACTCAAGTGGGGCAGTCATCTTTTAGTGTACTTCCTGTATGGGGTTCGTACAATGATTATTTTAGTTATTTGGAACAGACTCAGTTCCAGTAGCCAAGCCCGCAGAAGGGTTGTTATGCTCGTGGCGATACTAAGCACATCATGAAAGATTTTCCTAGAATCCGGAGGGGTGGAATTCATCAGTGCACTTAGGCTATGGGGTTCACTCAGTTGCGACTTCACCTGCATAGCTAGCTAGAGGTGGAGCGACAACCGGGAAGAGGGCGTCCTAGAGGGGGAGGCCCGGCAAGTTGATATGATTTCCCTAGTAGGGATGAGGCCGTTGCACCAGATGGTGTTGTTACATGTATGGTTTTTGTTTGTCATAGAGGATCATCCGTCTTATTTTGACCTGGTCTTATTTATCGGAGTGAGTCCTCCTATATTGCTTCATTTGTGGGTGTATTTCGTGATTCTTGTACTTAGCTTATGTGTTTACCCTGTTGAGAGATTCTATAGTGGTAGCTTATGTCTATCATTTTTGTTTGTTCACTATTGAGAGTTATGGGACTAGGATGAACTTTCCCTTTACTTAATACGATAGATTTTGATGTGATTTTCGGATGGTTTAGCTACGACTTGTTATATGGGTGCTCTACCGACATGGGAAGTATGGTACATGTTATGATTTTGTTCCGTAGAATTGAGTTAGTGAAAGGTTTTCGGTCGGTTTGATGTCTGTTCTACTTGTGATTCAAAGCTGAGGATGGGATCCTCGTGTTTTTTTATGGGTCGGTATGTTTGGATTGGACTGCCTGCCATGATGGAGTTATGTTAGGATGATATCCTTGTTATTAGTTCATATGTTTTGTTTCTCCCTTCTGGAAGGGATTCATAGTTTGATACTAGTGGGGATTTGTACCTATTGGACTTGTTCGGTAGTTCTCTCATGTGTTTCTCATTCCATATTCAGTCGTGCTTGTTGGGTTCAGATTGCGAGGTATTTTCCTAGGTGACGTTGAGTGTGACTTGTTGGTTGGGTGAATGGTTATGAGATCTTCATGTTTCTTATGTCACTAGCAGTGTTGGGAAGGATTGGAACAAGTTTCTAGTTGATATAAGCTTATTTACTAGTACCGAGTTTGATGATGGGAAGCTACTATGGCCGTAGGCGTTTCTACGAGCACATGGGTGATGTTTTACGTTGTGTGGTTATACCTTTTGGGTGTATCCATGAGATATTGTAGCTGGTTGAGATTGATACATTGTATTTATTAGGGAATGGGGTCCTTGGGGAATGATTAGATATTGATTTGGTTATAAGACTTAGCAGTATGGGTGGAAGGAATAATCTTTAGTTGAGATGTTGTTGTCGAGCTTATATGGATTGGGGTGACGTAGGATCACCAGTGAGCATGTGTATGGTGAGTTCATTCAGTGATTTGATGACTTCGAAATAGTTCTTGGCACGTTCGAGAACGAGCGTTTGTTTAAGAGAGGAAGAATGTAATGACCCGACCGGTCATTTTGAGAATTCGCGTTTGTTTTGTGGTTTAAGGTTCTGAGAAGCTTCATATTATGTATTATGACTTGTCTGTATGGTTCGCTTTGGTGTTTGGGCGATTCAGGATTGATTTGGAAGAATGATTCTTGTTTTAGAAGTTTAAGTGATAAGAGTTGATCGGAGTTTGACTTTTGTGTAGTAGAGTACGGAATGGTGTTTTGATGATTCTAATGGCTTTGTATTGTGATTTTGGACTTGGGTATATACCCGGAATTGAATTCGCAGGTCCCTCGGTTGATTTGGTATGTTTTGTCGAAAGTTGACAATTTCAAGGTTTAGAAATTCCTTAGGTTTGAATTTATGGCTATCGGATTTGGATTTTAGTTTGAGACATGGAATAGGCCTGTGTTGCTAGTTTAAACTTGTCTACACAATTTTGTATCATTTGGAGTTGGTTTGATAGGATTCGGACACTTAGTTGCAACTCTAGAGGTTCTTGAGTTTTCTTTTGAAAATCACACATTTTGATGTCCGATTCGTGGATCAAGATGTTATTATGGGGTTTTGATTGCGCGAGCGAGTTTGTATGTCATTTTTAGACTTGTGTGAATGTTTGGCGTGGAGTCTCAAGGGCTCGGTTGATATTCAGGTTGCTTTTCATATTTGTATTGTTAAACTTTTGTGTGTTGGTAATGGTGTCATCGCATTTGCGGAGTTCTTGTCGCTTTACCGATTCTCAGTTGCTAGGGAAGGGACTCGCATTTGCGAAGAAATTCTTCGCTTTTGCGAGACAATTATCACTTTTGCGATGACAACTGGGTGAAAAGGATCTTCGCGTTTAGAAAGAGTAACCAAATAAATATTTGACCCTAAAATAAAAGGATTGATGAAAAATATATTCCGTTTGTTTTGAGGGGCAAATATAAATCTCAACTCATAATAAGGACATATTTGACACTAAAGTCAAACTGAGGGCAATTTTGCTCTATTTCCTATGGCAAATCTGAACCAATCCACTAATGATAACGGCATAGTCTGAGACTAAATTTAAATAACGACAAATTTGCTCTATTTCCCATAATTGAGGGGCATTTTTGACCCTTTTCCCTTACATAAAGGCGGTATAGCACTATAGCTTTATCTAAAGAAACACGTTCCGTTGAGTATACGTGAGGATATGCAAACTCGTACCAACGATCATCTTTTTGCAGTCTACGTCACAATGATACGAATCACGTTCCTTAAAATTTGGGTGTCATGTCTTAGCTAAGGTTATATTTTATGATTACAACATTTCAGAACGGACATGAACACATCCCAACTCACCCTTCTACAATAAAATACAATGCATCTTTCTGTTCCTTGCTAGGGCCCTCCATCGCAGTTGTTCCCTCTGGGGCTTGCCTATCATTACTCCTTGCTTTTTCTTCACACCAGTCAGGTGATGCTCTGATACAAGCTGTTTCTACCCTTGTTTATAGGCCAGTAAAGTTAGAGAAGCTCTTGAGCGCTTTCTCCTCCATTTCAACAAGCTGACGGCAGAATATTTCAACACTGTGTGCCTCTTCTCTCAATGGAATTCTGAACTCCCTCCACTGATATTCGCAAGAACCATCGCTCCTTACTGGACCTAAAACTTTCCCCAGCACATCAAATCCTTTCTGATCTATAGAAAGCAGATAGGCATCCTTCACATAAAACCAGATATCAGCCAGTAGTAATTTATATATTGACTGAACGACAATGCAAATTAGCAGGCCAAGGACAACATCTGTTCATGTTCAGCATGGATTTATGGCTTAAGGGTGTCATGAATAGTAACAAGCAGGAACATGTCAATGATATGCTACAACAATTATAAGTCAGACATAAAATCAGAGGATCTCCCAGCCATGAAAGCTGGAAAAGAAATGGCCGTGAACATGTGTAAACATTTGCCCGGTTATGCACAAACAATGTTTCAAGTTTAATCAATTATCTTCGAACTTCCAAACGAAAGTAGAAGTAAGTCACCTACTAGATTATTAGCAAGAGAACTCAGAGAACAAATACATTTTAACCAAAGCTTTCAGAGACTACCAGGAGATCACCTTTGCGTTCTTATTCAAGTGTGTGATGCAGAAGAGAATTAGAGCTCTACGCCTCGCCTCACTTTGATTAATTCCATCAATTAGGCTCATAGTATATGATGCTACAAATGGAAAACATACATTTAGAGCATAATGAATGAGAATGCATTGGTCCTCAAAAAGATCAGATACGCAGCAAACATCAACAGTTGAGTTCTAAGACTCTTACATAAAGAATCAGGCTTTGTTGCTTGGACTTCCTCAAGATCTACTTCATGAGTCCCTCCAGTACTATCAATATACATGCATGAACTGTGGAGTAGATAATTTTCCATATGTCAAGACATATTTCTAGTCAGTTTTCAGATTTATTTAATTATTGCATCCATCCAATGTATGTTATACGTTTTTCATATTGCAATGTTCCAAAAGCTTCTTCCTTTTTTTCTTCTTTGTGTGTGTGGGGTGTGTGTGTGTGTGGGGGGGGGGGGGGGGGGGGGGTAATTTGGTGGGTGAGGTTTACCAGAGAAAAATGTTCCCAAAAGTGTTTGCACACTTTGTAGTTTGTGCACAATAATGTACTCAGAGGTTTTCAAGAGTTAAAAGCAAATAAGCAATTCAAGAATAAACAATAAACAATAAGCTGAAACATCAGAGTCAAAGAAGTACAGTAGTATTTTTATCAACCATTATAATATGCAAGTTAACTAACCCGTAATTTTCAAGCACAGTAAAATTGCATCACATGCACAACCAGGGAGTAGATTAAAGAGAAGCTACAGCCTATATAAGTATTTCTGGAGATCCAATCCCATTTATCTAAAAGGTGACAAACTTTTAGTATATGTTTCATCGAAAAGTTCACAAATTTTTGAGTATAGGGATTACCTAGGAGGATAAGAATATCAATCAACAATCACAACGATTAGCAATCAAACTAGGTTCCAGAACCAGTCGTGCTAATAGTAGATTTAAGAAAGCAGTGCAAACGTAAGGATCTCCTTCTCAAGCTTCTTTTGTTTTCTAGTTGAATAAGTAGTCATCTCAACAGCTTAAAGTCATTTCCATGTTTGACTCAGTTTAATATTGCAGAGGGCCAGAAGGTTAGGAGGAATCAATGATCACACTTCAGAAGACTACATAATAATCCTTCATCTATAAAAAACACAAAAATAAAAAGAGTACATGATAATCAAGCTTAATTGAATCTTTTCACCTTGGATTGAACTTGAACACAACATATCCTTTGCCCGCATCAAATAATTCCTGGAGATTGTCACCTCGGCATGTAACACCAAGGCAAGATGAACTCAATATACCCAAAACGGAGTAAGAGAATTTCTCCATCATGCTCCTTTCAGATGATATGACTTCCTTAAGGCTCTCTCTAGCTAATTTAGCCTGTCATGGAGAGAGAAGAAACAGTCAGGGAAATCACTTCTTACTGTTCCACATGAAGTTGTTTAGTGAAAAGAAACAAATTTCATTCCACCTGAGAGTTATTCATAAAAGAAATATTGTTATCTTTATGTATTTCAATTATTTAAAATGGTGGATTTAAAGATTATGTTTCATGTATCTTAATCATTTAAAATGATTGTGTTTTCAAAATGACTTCCGCAAACATCTAATAAGCATATAGATGGGTATTCTTGTGCGAGTTGGTCCACCCGGGTTGGGTAGTATGTCAGGTGCCGATCACGTGGTCTTGGGTCATGACAAACTATATATATATATATACTAGTCTAAGTGTACGCGCATAGCGCGTGTACCTTAAATTATCAATCAAACTTTAAAAAAGACACTTGCAAATTGAGATTAATGAACAATGAATAGGTTATATGAAAGAAAAATAGAGGGAAAAAATTATTATTATGTCGTTAAAAATTTAAAATATAATGACAAAAGTCCGATGTAGAAAACCAAAATTATGCGGAATCAATTTTTGTGGGATTTTTCTTATCAGAAACAACTTTGCCTATTTTTTCGTAGTCTTTTATTTTCTTACATCCTTATTAGTGAACACTAAAACCTACCAAACTAAGCTTTAAAATAAGAAATAACTACATAAGAGTTATAAAAAAAATAGATACTTCATCAAGGATCATAGGCGAGGATACTCTTCCATTTAAATTTTCAAATAATATTATATTTATATTGCATGGTTCAAATAAGAAAAAAATTATAAAGTAAAAATTTTAAAATATTAAATATTAAAACTTTTACGAAGTAGTTAAAATAAGGAAAACATTAATACATAAAATTCAGTAGATTTCGAAGTCCTAAATATTAGGAAAGCATTAAATGACTAATTTGTCTAGTGTGAAACCTATTTTAAAAGGGTAAAATAGGTGAACCACATTTCGCTAAGGGTTTTCATGTTTTTAATAAGCGTGCGACCCTCGTATTAATAAGAATAAACTTTAAAAAATAATATAAATGATATACGTGAATACACAATTCAATTCAACTACTAATACAAATACGTGAATTCAAAATTCAACTACTAATAAAAGTCTTTTTGCTCAGTAAAATAAAATTTGGAAATTCTTAATTTTGTAGTTGCTGCTCAAAAAACGCAAAGTTTTGATAATAAAATATGGAATCATGTCTTCTTAAATAGAAGTAGTCGCTTATATTATTCAAATAGGAAATAATTTATATAAGGTTTAATTGTGTATAGTTTAAATAGACGAAGAAAATATTATTAAGAAAACAAGGACTCCTAAATCAAAAAGAAGTTCAAAGTGTTTGTTTTTTACTAAACCTAAAAGGAGTACATGATGGTGAATTTAAATGAAATTTCCGTAGTGTGAAATAATATGTCAAAATTAACTAAAAAGGACCCTTCTAAACCTGAAAGGAGAAATTTGATACTCCAACGTATAAATGAACCTGAACATGAATAAAATTTTCATGTGTAAATTGAATGTACTTGAAATTCTAGAACATAAAGGAATTAAAACATAAAAGTTCTAAATATTAGGGAATAATTAAGTGACTACTCCTAAACAATAGGGACTAATTAAATGACTATTCCTAAATATAGGAAAATAATTAAATACATATCCTAAATATTAGGAAAATAATCAAAAAGACTATTTTGTCTAGTGTGAACTTTATTTTAAAAGGGTAAAAAAGGCGAATGACATTTCGCTAAGGGCCTTCATGATTTTAATATAGTACAGATATATATGATAAATGATATTATTAACAATGGGAAGGATCTTGTATATAAGAGATATACTAAAAAGTAGATAATCTATAACAAAACATCCAATCATCTATACAAGTAGGGATCTCATGGGTACGCCACAAAGCAATCAAAGACAAAAGGTTATTCCTCAAATGTACGAAATCATTTTCAATCCCCTTTCAACCTAAAGCTAATGGAGCAACCTTCCATGCCTTTTTGTCTTCTCACCTACGTCCGGCCCAGCTATGCAACACATCTCTAAAGGTACATGGCATCACCCGCTAAATACAAAAAAATAAAAAATCACCCTCCATAAGCCGGATGCCAATTTGCAATGCACTAATAGATTATTAACTTCTTCGCCCGAACATTTACACATGTGACACGATATAAGTAATACATCTCTTTCTCATCTCAGCTATTAGAATCGCTCCCCTCGTTGCTAACCATGCAAAAAAGCACACCTTCCTTGGCGCCCTAGGGATCCAAATCGCTAAGTGTGGAAAGTGTGTCTCCTCACTCACCAACAAACGTGGGTAGAGAAATTTAGCGGCCATAAAATTTGGGATTTTTTTTGCTAATATCTAATTGTTTAAAGATTTTAATCAGTTTTTGGTAATTTAGAAAACAAAATCTTTAAATTCCAAAAACAACTCTAAAGTAGTTTTTGAAGTTTTCTACTTCCAAAAATTCAAATTCTTTTCAAGCAAAATGCATTTCCAAACACAATTTCAACTTTCAAAAACCATTTTTCATCTAATCTTCAAAAATTCATTTTACCAAGTTTCAACTAAATCCATGTCCAAACGCTAGCTAAATAGTGAATAAACATCACTCTTCAATGTCCTTCTGATATGATCCCGGATAGTCCGGGCAAAACAGAGAATATTGAGAATGACCCCAAATTATCTAGTGGACCGTTAACTCGCGCCAAGTCCAAGAACGTCCAAGGGATGCACGCTAAGGAGCTGCATGATCTTCAATAAATGAATAGAAGATGTTTAGATAATCACTTTGAGGATTCATGCAAAGAATACCATGTTTGGAGTCTTGAGAATTGAAGAATCTAAGACCCAAGTCAAACCGTGTGACACGGTTTCACCAACCGTAAGCTACAGTTCAAGAGGGGCCTGAACAGCCGAAGAAAATAAGCTTCTGGAATTCGACACGGTTCAGCTGTGTGTTACGGTTGGAGTTAAGGTTGAGGTTACGGCCTGGCCTAGCGAGTTTTTTTGGAAAATCAACTTTGAAACTTTTCCTATTTTACCCATTGGGTATTTATAATAGCCTAGGATTATTTCATTAAGGACTTAGCATATTTTGACATAAGAAAACTCTTGAAAGAGATTTGGAACCTCTTGGTTCAAGTTCGACTTTGGATTACCTGTTTTCAAGACTTGGGTTCTTAATAGTGATCTTCTTCTCCTTTTCTTCATATCTAGGGTTTCAAATTTGTCGTTCTTGGAGGCGATCGGATAGTATTTCGATTATGGCTTGAGACGTTCACTTAGGGTTCTAGATTTTCTTCTATACTTCATTATTCAGACTACTTTGATTATCTTAATCAAACCTATCATTAGTTTGAACTTAATTATTGCTATTTTCATATTCCGTTGATTTTGTTTATCTTGGATCATATCAGTTGGTATGAGAGCGAAGGCTCGTATTGTTCTAACAAACCCACGTTGCCCAATCTTGAAATCAAGATCCGAATTAGTAAAAAAAAAGGCAAAAAAAGTGTAGTTTTTGTTTTCAACTAAACCCTAGTCGAGTTGCTTAAAAAAAAACAAAAGCAAAAAATTGTTCTCGAGTTTCAATAAAAATTCAGAAAAGAAATTATTGAAGCGTTTTTGTTGAGTTGGGGAAAGATTACTTATGGATAAGAAAGATTCATTGGCGATTCTTGTAAGGACGAACTAGTGCTCGTTCGCATCAAATCGTTCTTAATATTTGAAACTGACTATTTCTTTCGTGCCATTCGTTCGTGCTTTTCTCGACCGTCCTTAGATTTTAAAAGTCCGTTCTTGATTACATAAACTCCACTCTTAAATTACTTTCAAGAAAACTCATTCTTGGATAGGTGATTTGTGAGTTAAGCTCGAACTTTGAGGATTCCCAATGAGTGAGGTAGAAAGTATATACGAGTGAAAAGTGAAAAATCACAAATGTGACATAAAACACAAGAGGTTGAGTGGGCTTGTTTGAATCAAACTACAAGAGATGTGCTATAATGGAATCCTCTTATTACTAGTCAATTATTTTTTCAATAAGCATGTCTTCTGCAGATTCAAGCGATTGGGTGAAAGAACAGTTGAATATACTGATGACGAATGTTGGGATTCCTATGATGAAGATGACGGAGGATCTTGTGGGGAGTGCGATAGGTGTATTCCTTGTCATGATTCAGGTGAAGACTCAAGTAATGACGAAACAGGGTATGTTCCTTATCATGATTCATATGGTTATGATTCGTACGAGTGTATTACTAACAAGTATAATAACCATCATGCTAGTCATGGAAGATATGGAGTTGAATCAAGGAACATGAAAGAAAAACATGGAAAAATAATTTACAAAGGTAGTGTGATAAGTTTGATCTTTGGAAACTATAGGATATCGATACCATTCTTTGAAGGAATTCATGATCCGAATGCCTACCTTAATTGGGAGAGCAAGGTGGACGATGTCTTTGCATCTTATCCATGTTCAGAAAGTAAAAGGTTGGAACTGGTTACTAAAGCACTTCACGGGAATGCTTCTTTGTAGTGGTACAGTCGTGAAACTACCTTTAAAGGCACTTCCCGTCCACCATTTAGGATACAATGAAGTTTCATTTGAGAAACAAGTTATGGGGCACAAGAAAAATCAGACTTCCAGGCGGGAAAAATCTATTTCTTTTGATTACCCAAGAACATCAAAGCATGGAAGCCTTCCAAAAGGAGAACTCCTAATGAAAGATTCTTCTTTATGTTTAACTCCATCTGTAACAAACATAAGTGAGCAAGCGAGACAAAAGAAAAAGAGGAGTAAGGGAGTGACAACTCACAATTTAATAGAGGCAAAAGGAGAGGTTGAGAGGAGTAATGTGAGAGAGATGTCAAAAGAGAAAAATTCAAGTGAAAGTGGAGAAGAGACTGTTGCAAAAGAATGTTTGAGTGAAAATACCTCTTTTCTTCATTCTGACTTGTTAACACCTTCTTTGTCTAATGTGTATTTCTCTAATGTGCAGGCCTTAATGGATACCTTTGGCAAATTAGAGGAAACCATGCAAGATGCCACTATTTCAAGTGGTCAGGGAAAGCCAGAATATAAAGATGTATATTTTTACTCTCTTTTTGGTGCACAATGGCTTCATTTAACGATGTAGAAGTCATGTTAGATTTTTTGAGCACATTATGAAACCTGTAGTGTTGTTATACTGTATATATTCCTCACCACTCACTTGATGTTGATATTTATATACACGTCATTTACTGATCAAAAGAAATATATATATATATATATATATATAATCCCTCATTTACTCATGAATCTTTTTCTCTTTAATTTGCACTATTTTCTGTTATTATCCAACTTTCTAGTACTTGGTACATCTCATTATTTCATATTTTTTATATCTACTACACTCATACAGAGGGATGATTATAGTTTCCTGGGTGAATACCAAACGGGATGGATGAGTAATATGCACTTATTTCATGTCCATGCAGCGGCGAACTACATCCCTAAAAGGTTTTCTAAAATCGCATTTCGGAAACGCTTGTCACCCCCCCCCCCCCCCCCCCCGGGGAAAAAAGCCCCCCCCCCACATTTTT
>ML257798.1:1403-22272 GCA_005239495.1 Nicotiana undulata | reverse complement strand
CCCCCCCCTCCCGGGAAAAAGGCCTCTCACGCATAGTTTTGCTGCTATGAATAGTTGGGATCCTGATATCACCAAAGGAGACTGCTATTTAGCAGAACATACATAAGTTGACTCAGAGTTTCTCAGAAAAGCAAAAGATAGTACAAATGAGTTGAATATTCAAACGAGCAATAATAGAGACTAAATAAAGTGTCACTAATTGGTAAAGTATAGGACCGTATAAAGCACACCTTTTCATCCTTAAGAGGCAGAACTTCACCCATCAGAGCAACCCGAGCTGGTAGCTGCACAATAGGCTTTGTCAGTTTGTACATAAAAGCTAAATATTCACCAAAGAGAAGGATGCACTCTGTGAGAGGAAGGTTACTCCAGTAAAAGAACCAAATGGAAACAAGAAAGTGATATACAACATAATAAACCACTTCAGTGACTGATAGCCATATTAGAAAATATGTTTTGAATGCTAAAGTTAAATCTATCAGGAGGAAAACAAGAAGTAGGCAAATGAATGGTTCTATACCCACTTTCTTGATGGACTTGAGTAGATTTGCCAGTGGACCTGGCATGGGACTGGTCACAGCAAAAGATCCACGCTCATCTATCATTGTGTTCTACACAGAAAGGAGAAACTGCATGTCAGGTATGCTCTATCTCCCAAATGAACAATCTAACAATGAAGTCTGCATCAGAAAAAAAAATTGGTATTGCTCAATAGCCAAAAGTTTTATTTTCCCTTACAGTTTCAGAAACTAACATAGAGCTCTAAAACCCAAACCAGGAATTCTTGAATTAAAATAAAAACTAAGAAATTTCCTAAAAGAAGTTTATGAAAAAGTCATGAAGTCCTACAGCAATATCTGTTCGAGACAGATCTAATTATATCCTTGTGATATTGTCTCCAACTAATATACCGTCATAATCACTCCATCTATATAGTCTCTGATAGCTATAGCTTCAAGAGAAAGGTTTTGAGAGAATAAGAATCGTCATTGACTAGAAATTAGGGACTTAAGCTCTAAAAGTAAAGTAAAGACAATAAAATAAATCTGACTTCTCAAGCATGTAGAAATCAAGAAAAAAGGAAAAGACACGGAGAGCCACCGTACAAGGTAATTCAGATTATTCACCAGAGGCTTAGTTATTTCTACATAAAGTAATTCAACTCTTCTTTTTCAGCATTTTTCCCGTCTTATTTAACGTTCCCCAAAAGCAAGTTTCCCTGTTTACAGGAAGGTCCTCAAGAAACAGGCTTAGTTAATTCTCGAGGTGCCCTGGTGAAAATCTTTATCGATACAAAAAAAGTTAAGCATCAACACCCTAAAATAACTCACACCATCTCCTCAGTTGATCTATTCTAAATGTGATAACCCAAACTTCACCTCTCTTGTAGAATCTGACTTGCAAATCACAAGCCTGAATTTGTAATTAAGAGAAAAAATAATCCATTTTTAGTTAAACAATAGTTGGCTAGAATCCAGAGCATAATGCCAAAACATTAAAATTATAAAACGTTAAAGGAGCATTTATATACCACATTGTGCATATCATTTTCGGCTACCCAGACGTAGGGCTTGCCTCTCTTCACCATATAGCGGACTTTTGAAGTGTATATTTCCCCTTTGCTGAACAAAGAAACAGAAGGAAAGGAGTTAATAATAATAATAATAATAATAATAATAATAATCTTTCGTTATAAAATAAAAGCACATACCTTCCTTTAGCATCAGCCTTCACGGTATTAAGGTAACCTTGCCAATTTGACTCCAATATATTCTGAGAAAGCGCGCATAAGAATAGTACTTATAATTGATGGAAATTCGTAAATGAATAAGGGGCTCACTAACCTTGCTTTTTTCAGCAAATGTTAGCACGGTTGCTTTTCCTCCTTTAATCATCTCAAGTGTAAATGAGTCTGTCAATGGTAGAAACGATAGTTGGAGGGGCGAGGCCAGGGTTTAATTCTGTTCTACAAAACCTGCGATATCTCACAAGGTAGGGGTACCCGAAGACAAGTAAAGCAAATTAGAGGGGTATACAAGTAAGAATTAATAAACTCAAAGGATTTTTATTTTTTTAATCTTTAGATAGCTTTATTCACATATTCTTATCCTAACACTGATAGTTCAATAATCATGGGCCGAAAACAACATTAGTGTACCTGTCAACAATGCAGCGGAAGAATTGTTGAACTCACCGTCAAATTAATAGCCCCAAGTCGTATTATGAATCTCCAGAAGACGGAGTTTTTGTTCACAAATTAGATACCTAAAGTTTTTTGTATTCTTCTTTTTCTTGCCAGTTAGAATCTTTGTACTGAAAAGAAATATATAGAGAAGAGGATATGAGGAGAACTGCCGATCACTTTTTCTGTTTCCACACTCCCACTACTTTTAACGTGAGACACTTCTCCTATTCTTATGGGAGTTAATAAACTTCCTTGATAATTGACTTCCATCAGCCTTATCTTTTATAAGTGGGTCGAGTCAGTCCATATGGGCGACCCGTAACTTAAACCCAATATCCTACATCTCCCACTTCCCACATGGTGGACTAGATCCAAGCTAGTACCATGCCAATAACACACGTAATTCATACTAGCAAATAGTTCGTGCAACCTGCGAGCATTGAGAGCTATAATATTCTTAAATCCTTTAAGGTTTCTTAACAGCTCTATGTATATAATCACAAGCAGAAAGGTTTCACTACTACCATGACGATCTGATTATTACTCGCAATACCCTAGTCATCATTCACTATTGAGTAGCTATTTATTCGATCCCTCATCCCCGAAAGAGGCGAACTCGAGTTCTCATATAACATTGTATCCACAATTACACCCAATACCGCCATGGTAAGTGTAATGGTCGACCTATAAAGACAAGTTAGATTACCAAAATTTAGTCGTCTTCCCTTTCTACTCGAATCTCTCCACTCTAAATCAACTGCTTTCCTATACATGCACTGCATTGCCGGATCACTCATGGCTATTAGTGACATGCTAAAGTAGCAACATCGATTGGCACTTCAAGAAACAGTAAAAGGTCAAAGGGTAAAATTTAATGTAACTTCTTTGGGATCTCAAGCAATGAAGAAACAGGGATTCATTCTTCCATTACCCCACTGGTCGAAAACACACGTGGTAGGAAACACATGTTACGATATTCTTACCTTATATTGGCACGTGTGTCTTATTCTTTTAGTCATTCAACACCGTACATATCTTGGTCCTGACACCTCCAAATGTCTAACACGAATTTCTCACTTCAATAATCCTCAAACCATCTTCTTACAGATAGTCGCATTTGGCTTACAAAATAAGTCATAATTGAATAGTGAAATTCATAAGTCTTACTAGTTGTCAAGACCGACCTCTACATGTAAAAATAACCTCGCATTATCCAAGGCTCTATAAGGTCTCATCTCTTCACGATTCTTAATGTAAGAGGTAATTGCTCGTGTGATAGAGTCAATCTCGTGACTTGTTCGACACACTTTACCAACAAAACATCATTGCATGCATACGAGATATAAACATAAATTCAAGAGTCAAATATTGATGAGCATATTATAATACTAAAGTCATTTTGCAATGCAATATGTGTATATCCTTTCCAAACCTAGAGCCATAACATGTTTCTCAAACAAGTCTCTAGATATCGCCTTTGTAAAAGGATAAGTTATCATGCTTTGCGTAAGAATGTACCGTAAATTTATCTCTCCATTTGCTACCATGTCTCTCACAAAGTTATACTTGATGTCAATGTGTTTGGTCTTACTGCAATACTTAGGATCTTTTGTGTGTGCAATAGTCGCTTGACTACACAATATAGAGTCATGGGACCCTGAGAGCTCTTTCTAATATCCAAATGCTCAAAGAACCTCTTCAACCAAATAGCCTTTTGTACTACAGACACTATCACGACCCAAATTCCCAACCCTCGGGATCGTGATGGCGCCTAACACCACAATTGCTAGGCAAGCCAATTTTAGAGGGATTCAATATTTAAAACAATTTAAATATAATACTAAGTCCACCATTATCCAAATAAATAGAATCCTGAATAATATATATGAAATAATGAACAAAACTCGGGCTAACACTAATGTCTAACTACCCAAGGATTTGGTGTCATAATTCACGAACTACTAACGAAAACTACAAGTATCTGGCTAAGAGAAATAATGTATAACTATTTTGAATCAAATAAAACAGAAATCTAGAGAAGACTCCAGGAATCTGCGGACGCAGTAGATCTAGCTCGTCTCTTCGTGCGAATAGTACCAGCTACTACTTCAATTTAGCTGGCCAGTATCTAGATCTGCACAAGAAGTGCAGAGTGCAGTATCAGTACAACCAACCCCATGTATTGGTAAGTGTCGAGCCTAACCTCGGCGAAGTAGTGACGAGGCTAGGACAGGACACCAGATAAAACCTGGACATATATATAATCATGCTGACAGAAATAACAACAAATAAAAAATTTAAAAATAACAAATAATGGTAAGGGGTCATGATGTGGGGAATCTTACCATAAGGATTGAAATAACAAAAAGACAGATATAAACAATGATAAACCAACTAAATTGAGCAATTAAAGTAGAAAGGAAATTTGTATGACATCACCCTTTGTATTTTTACTCTCAGCCTCACCAAATAATAAATAGAATACATCACTCTTCGTGTTTTACACTCTTCCTCACCAATCACAGAATCATTTACAGCATGCAAAAAGGGATTTCCACAGGAAATCAATATATCATCATAGTTTCTATCATCATTTATCATTTCAATCTCAACTTAGTATTCATAACATTATCCATCTTAGTGGAACCGGATACTAATCTCCCAACATTTCACTAACAACAACAATCACAGATGATAGGCTTTAAGACAACCAAAATGACAAGAAATAACATTCACTCGCATGGTATGACCTGACCACAACGTATAGGTACTCGTCACCTCACCTATACATTGGATTTAGCAACAAAACAAGTAGGAAGTAGTCACACACTACATATTCCCTCAAGCTAAGGTTAGAGAGTACACTTACCTCGATTTCGCATGCCACTCACTACTCAAGCACAACTTTTCCTTTAGAATTGGCCTTCAACTCACTCGTATCTAATCATAATTGGTTTAATATCATTAAGCATTTCTAAAGGCTCTACGTTTAATGCAACATTATGGTTTTCTAAGTTTTCCCAATAAAATATGAAAATCGACCCTGGGCCCGCTTTGTCCAAACTCGAGGTTCGCACCAAAATCCGTTTACCCATTCTCCCCTAAGCCCATATATGCAATTGGTTTTGGAATCCGACCCCAATTCGAGGTCTAAATTCCCAAATTTTGAAATTCCTAAGTTCTACCCAAAATCCCTAATTCTACCATAAAATTTTCTAGATTATATGATGAAACCTTATAAAAAGTAGTTAATGATTGAAAGAGATGAGTTAGAAGTCACTTACCTATGATTTGGGAAGAAAACTAATTTGGAAAAGTCGCCTCTTCCGTTCTAGGGTTTTACTATTTTTGAAAAGTGGTAAAATAATAAAAAGTCATGTATTTTTACGTACACCTCAAGTCCTGTCACCGCTGTCAGCGGAATAATTCCGCTGCAACGAAGATTCTGAGCCTTGCCCACCGCTGTCACCGGAATAGTGGGCGCGGCGACGGAAGGTTGCCCTCAGCAAACGCTGTCAGTGGAATTCCACGCGCTGCAACAAAACTTGGTCCGTTGTCGCGAAATTCCCAGCGAGACCGCACTTCCAGGTTCAGAGACCTACAACCTGCAACTATTAACTCCAGTTATTTTTCTAAGTCTCAAAACACTCCGTGGCCTACCCGAAACTCACCCGAGCCCTCGTGGCTCCTAACCAAACATACACGCAAGTCCAAAATATCATACAGACTTGTTCGTGCAATCAAATCTCAAAAATAACATCAGAAACTACGAATTTAACCTCAAACTCATGATTTTTGCAAGAACACTTTAATTTCACTATTTCTCAACCGGACGTCTGAATCACGTCAAATCAACTCTGATTCTCACCAAATTCCACAAAAAATAATTAATCATTATAATAAACTTGTACCGGGCTCCGGAACCAAATTACGGGCCCGATACCAACGGTTTCAAATATTAGTTCATTTCTTTATTTCATTGAAATCCAGCAAAACAATTTTATTCAAAAATTGATTTCTAAAGATACCTCGGAATTCAATTTCGAGCATACGCCTAAGTCTCATATTTTACTGCGGACCTCCCGGAACCGTCGGAACACGGATCCGGGTCAGTTTACTCAAAATGTTTATCAAAGTCAACTAAACCAAATTTTAACTCTAAAAATTATTATTACTCATATTTTCACATAAAAGCATTCCGGTTTCACGCCCGAACTGCGCACACAAATCGTGGTGACTAAAATTAAATGATTCTAAGGATAATAAGCCCGGAATGATGTCTAAATTCATAAGATGACCCCCTTGGGTCATCACAATCTCCACCTCTAAAACAAACATTCGTCCTCGAACGGATATAGAAAATTACCTGAATTGGCATACAAGTGGGGATATCTACTCTACATGTCCGACTCGGACTCCCAAGTAGCTTGCTCTACAGACTGACCCTTCCACTGCACTCGAACTGAAGGGTAACTCTTTGACCTCAATTGACAAACCTATCAGTCTGAAATGGCTACCGGCTCCTCCTCATAAGTCAAATCTTTGTCCAATTGGACAGAACTGAAATCTAAAACGTGGGACGGGTCACCATGATATTTCCGGAGCATAGATACATGAAAATACCGGATGGACTGAGGATAACCACGGAGGCAATGCAAGTTTATAAGCTACCTCCCCCACTCTCTAAAGAATCTCAAATGACCCGATATACCTAGGGATCAACTTTACCTTCTTCCCAAATCTCATAACACTCTTCATGGGTGATACCCGAAGTAATACTCTCTCTACAACCATGAATTCCACGTCACGAACCTTACGGTCGGCATAACTCTTTTTCCTAGACTGAGCTGCACGAAGTCGATCCTGTATAATATTGACCTTGTCTAAAGCCTACTGAACTAAGTCTGTACCTAATAAACGAGCCTCTCCCAGCTCAAACCATCCAACTGGCGATCTGCACTGTCTACCATATAATGCCTCGTAGGGAGCCATATGAATGCTCGAATGGTAGCTATTATTGTAGGCAAACTCCGCTAATGGCAAGAACTGATCCCAAGAACCTCCAAAGTCAATAACACAGGCGCAGAGCATATCCTCCAAGATCTGAATAGTACGCTAGGATTGCCCGTCCGTCTGAGGATGGAATGTTGTGCTCAACTCGACTCGTGTACCCAACTCACGCTGAACTGCCCTCCAAAAGTGCGAGGTAAATTGTGTACCTCCATTAGAAATAATAGACACTGGAACACTGTGAAGGCGAACAATATCTCGAATATATATCTCTGCCAACCGCTCTGAGGTTAAGTACTGGCCACTAGAATGAAGTGTGTTGATTTAGTCAGCCTATCCACAATAACTCAAACGGCGTCGAACTTCCCTCTGAGTTTGTGGGAGTCCAAGAACGAAGTCCATAGTGATACGCTCCCACTTCCACTCAGGGATCTCTATCTATTGAAGTAAACCACCGGGTCTCTGATGCTCATACTTTAACAATTCAAGCAATGAGCCATGTAATCAACAATGTCCTTCTTCATCCTTCGCCACCAATAATGCTTGTTGTAGGTCTTGGTAAGTCTTGGGAGCACCCGGGTGAATAGAATACTAAGAACTGTGAGCTTCCTCAAGGATCACATATACGACCTTGCATCCTCAAAACATTGTCATCACCAACTGTAACCTTCTTGGCACCACCGTGCCTAACTATGTCCCTAAGGACCATCAAATGCGGGTCATCATCCTGCCGATCTCTGATACGCTCGAATAAAGAAGACCTAGCGACTGTACAAACTAAAACATGGCTAGGCGAAATATCCAACCTCACGAACCGATGGTACAAAGTCTGAATGTTTGAAGCTAACGGTCTCTCACCGACTGGAATGAATGCAAGGCTGCCCATACTCACTGCCTTCCTACTCAATGCATCGGCCACCACATAGGCCTTCCCCGGATGATACAATATAGCGACGTCATAATCTTTCAGTAACTCTAACCATCTCCTCTATCTCAAATTAAGATCCTTTTGCTTGAACAAGTATTGAAGACTGTGATGATCAGTGAAAACTTCACACGACACACCATAGAGATAGTGTGTCACGCCCCAAAACTCGGGGAGGCACGACTAGAACTCGATACTGTATTCGATCGAGTTAGCCACTAAACATACTAGCTAACTAAACTAGGGCCCAACAGATCGGGCAGCACAACATCTGAAATACTAAGCCTGGACCGCTAAGGTCATGACCTGAATAACAATAAGCCATATAAACANGACATACATGCCTACACACATATATATATACATGCCAAGCCTATGGGCTGAAAGCTGCAAAAAGAAACCCAAAATAATGTGTCCACAATAGCCTCTAAGAGTGTCATAAGCATTGTTGGGACAAGGCCCCGACTATACCCAAATTGTACAACAAAAGTAACCATTTACCATCCTATGAAAGCTCCAGGAAGAGGTGGAGCTTACCAACTCACAGTTGAACCCCGAAATCCTAGCGGAGGGGCCGATCAGAGTCCCTACATGGACCTGCACGGACGAAACAAAAATGTAGTGTCCCTAGGCAACGGGACATCAATACGAATGAAAATGTACTGGTATGTAAGGAAGAAAGTAGAATCATACATATCTTATGTAAAAAGGGTAATAGAGATACCACCTGACACTGAAACTCTGATAGCCTCCATGGCTGACATCCGACCTCACAGTAATCAAATATGCATGGTATGCTCGTGTAATCGTATGTCGTGAATACATATATATATTGATGCAAATGCATGACATACCCAACCAAATGCTAGAAATGGCGGTCTCTCCGGGTAGCTAACCGGTATCATATTGCCAACCTCTGGCCATCTGTACAATATATATAGTCTTTCGGGCAAATAGGCCCCTTATCTCCGATTATAGCTCGAAGTCCATGCATAATATGCCATGTATGATATGAACTTTGAATGCACATAATAGGCCATAACAAGAACTTAGCCAATCTTGGCTCATTGACACTCTTATTCTCATAATCTCATAATCACCTTCGTATCGCATACAAATGTCTCGTGGAACCTCATATGTTTTTTGAATAAGCTTGAAAACTTAACTCGACTTTTAGAAAGATAACTTAACTCTGAAGATGTTCATAAAAAGCTTAAGGTGCTTCACTTAGTCCTTATACCTGATTTCTTGATAATTAGTAAAAGCAAGTATTTCAAAAATCAAGTGTTTTAGTAGTTTAAACATAAAAATTATATTTGAGATTTTTGGAAATCGACGTATCACTTTAGAGATTTTAAAATACACTTTAACAAGGAAGAAGGACTTATCGCAAATACTAAATGCCTTTATGTTTAAGTCACACAACCCAAAGACGAATAAGAATTCATATATATGAACATATAGTTAAGAAATCCGACAAAATGACATATATAGATGTCGAATACCCTATTTAACCGAACGAGTTGAATATCAACCTAATAGCATCATGAAAATACTTCAGCTACAATACCAATGCCTTTCTCAGAAGGTCTTTCTAGCAATAGAATAGTAAAATACCACATTTGGCGTCTTAGGAATTTTCCAGAATTCGTGCTAAAAGGAAGGACGGAGCTTAGCCTTAACATACCTCTCCAACGAACGTCTGAATGCCTGTAGTTCCTTCACGAAAGTTGTTCCTTACATTCTAAGATTCAAAAAACCTATATATATGCAGCTTATACGCACCTATAAACAGTTCATAATTGAGTTTAAATCGGCAGATTTTCCATATGACCCTAACTTGACGAAACGTCCGTAGAACTTTGTAAAACCGATCATAAAAGAGTCCCAAGATGATTACCTAGGCAAAACAAGTATAAATCATGAAGAACCAGCAAGAAAAACAAATTCATATCTTCCAAAAATAGCTCCAAACACAGCTAATAGAAGGGGGAAACGATTGCAAAGCGTAGAGATTGCGTTTCTAGGCACGGGGGCAAACTTTAATGATAGAAATCATTAAAAACGCACCTTAATCACTCAAGAACACCACGGGACCTTTTCTTCAGCTTGCTCACTGTTTTAGGACTAAAATGAAATGTTTTGGGGTCTTAAAAGTCGAATTTGCCGACTTATACCACTTGTTTTACCCGACTCGGTTCGCGACCCGGTTTCAGCCCGGGCAGTCCGCGGTAAAACAGTCATAACGTTTTACTCCGATGTCGGTTTGATGTGAGATTTTTTTGGTTGCGAACTAGACTCGTAGACCTTTGATTCAGTAGGTTGTGGGTCCCATAACGCTTTATATATTGGGAGAAATAATCTGATACATTTGACCCAAAGTTTAGAAAGTTTATTAGAGAAATTTACGATAACTTTTGCCGACCTTTATTTCGCAACTTGCTTGACTCCAAAACTTAACATGTGACCAGTGTGATATTATAATACCTCATAACACATTATTCTTAGCATATTAGACACTCTTAGTCTTATCCACAGGTGCAACTTAACTTAAACCTTCCGAACGCGCGGGGTGCTACCCGAGCCATTTCTTTAATCACGAACCTTTGTTTAAGGGATTCCTTTGACCTAAAGCTTTAGTTTAGTTCCTTGATATTACCACACATTTTCAGTCTTATTATCCCAATGTGCTATACCCAATCATATATACCTAATATAACCACGCCACGTTATGTATATTACGTAAGAGAAGAGAAAAAAACACATGGTGTCTCACATAGTGCCTCCAAATTTTCAATGCGTAAACAATGACTGCCAACTCTAAGTCATGGACAGGTTAATTCTTCTCATGGACTTTCAACTTCCGAGATGCGTATGCAATCACTCTTCCCTCCTACATCAATATTGCTCCAAGTTCAACACGGGAGGCATCACAATATACCGTGAAAGATCCTGAACATGATGGTAACACCAACACCGGTGCTGAAGTCAAGACTGTCTTGAGCTTCTGAAAGCTCGTCTCACACTCGTCCGACCATTTGAATGGGGCACCTTTCTGAGTCAATTTAGTCATTGGGGCTGCTGTAGAACCCAAGAAGCTCCTCATCTCCGTAACTGAACTGGGTCTAGGCCAGTTCTTAATTGACTCTATCTTCTTAGGATCTACCTGAATGCCCTCTGCTGATGTGACCCAAGAAAGCTACTGATTCCAACCAAAACTCGCTCTTCGAAAACTTTGCATACAGCTGACTATCCCTCAAAGTCTGGAGCGCTATTCGGAGATGATGCTCATGCTCCTCCCGAAAGCGTGAGTATATTAGGATATCATCCATAAACACAATTATGAAGGAATCCAGATAAGGCTTGAAAACCCGATTCATCAAGTCCATAAAGGCTGCTGGGGCATTAGTCAAGCCAAAAGACATCACCATAAATTCATAGTGCCCATACCTCGTCCGAAAGGATGTCTTAGGAACATCAAACACCCTAATCTTCAACTGATGGTAGCCCAATCTTAGATCAATTTTCGAAGATACCCTAGCACCTTGAAGCGGATCAAATAAATCATCAATTCTTGGTAAATGATATTTATTCTTGACATTGACTTTATTCAACTGCCGGTAATCTATACACATCCTTATCGATCCATCCTTATTCTTCACAAACAACACCGGTGCACCCCAGGGCGAGACAATAGGTCTAATGAAGCCCTTATCGAGCAAGTCTTGCAACTGCTCTTTCAATTCTTTCAATTCTGGTCGGGCCATTCGGTATGGAGGAATAGAAATGGGCTGAGTGCTCGGAGCCACATCAATGTAAAAAATCAATATCCCTGTCGAGTGGCATCCCCGACAGTCTGCAGGAAATACTTCAGGAAACTCGCGAACAACTGGCACCGAATCTATAGAAGAAACTTCAACATCAAAGTCACGAATATGGGCCAAATAAGCCAAACACCCCTTCTCAACCATGCGACGAGACTTGGCATAAGAAATCACCATGCTAGGAGAATGACCAGGAGACCCTTTCCACTCCAATCGAGGCAATTTCGGCAAAGCTATTGTAACTGTCTTGGCGTGACACTCCAAGATGGCATAATAAGGTGATAGCCAATCCATGCCCAATATGACGTCAAAATCGACCATGTCAAGAAGCAAACGGTCTACACTGGTCTCAAGACCCTCAATTACGACTACACACGAATGATACGCACGATCTACCACAATAGCATCCCCCACGGGCGTAGACACATAAACAGAGACACTCAAGGAATCGCGGGGCATAACCAAATACGAGGCAAAATAAGATGATACATAAGAATAAGTAAACCTCGGATCAATCAAGAGTGAAGCATCTCCGTTCCAATTGAAATGGTACCTGTGCTAACAACATCAAAGGACTCTACCTCAGGTCTGGCTGGAAATACATACAATCGGGGTTGGGCCCCACCACCTTGAACCACGTCTCTAGGAGGACCCCTGATAAGCGGACCTCCACCTCTAGCAGGCTGGCCTCCACCTCTAATAATCTGGTCCCTACCTCTGGCTACCTGACCCCTACCCTTGGCTAGCTGGGCAGGTGGTGCGGTAAGTGGTGCTGGAACTATAGCACGGGAACCCTGATACTGAGAATTACAGGACGCGCGAGGACAATATCTAGCAATGTGCCTCGGGTCACCACAAGTGTAACAAGACCTCGACTCTTGAGAATGTTGATCGGTAAACTGAATCTGTCGACCATAATAACCACCATGAACACTCTGAAGAGGAGGTGCACTAATAGGAGCTGGTTGATGATAATAAGTCAAGTATGAGCCACGACCACCTGAGGTACCATGCGAAGCTTGAAGTGTTGAATGGAATGACCTGGATGAATGGCCTCTGCTGAAAGTAACCCCGCCTCCAGATGAGGCACCACTAAATCCACCCGAATGGCGAGGTCTATTGTCTGAACTCTGACCTCCCAATCCGAGAACCATATCAACTCTCCTGGCCAAATTGGCCGCATCCTAAAAGGAAACCTCGATCCCTGTCTCCTTAGCCATCTGCAACCTGATGGGCTGAGCAAGGCCCTCAATAAATCTCCTGACCCTCTCTCTCTGTGGGGCAACAAAAGAATAGCATGTCGGGCCAGATCCACAAAACAATTCTCATACTAGGTGACAGTCATGCTGCCCTGCTGAAGTCGCTCAAACTAATGACGATTCTCCTCTCTAGTAGTGATAGGCAGGAACTTCTCCAAAAAGAGGTGTGAAAACTGGTCCCAAGTTAAAGCAGGTGACCCAACTGGTCTAGTCAACAAATAATCCCTCCACAATTTCTTGGTGGAACCAGTCATCTGAAAAACGGCGAAGTCGACCCCGTTGGTCTCCAAAATACCCATGTTCTAAAGAACCTCATGACATCTATCCAGATATTCCCGAGGATCCTCTGAAGTAGCACCACTGAAATGAACATGGAAAAGCTTGATAAAACTGTCCAGTCTCCACAAAGCATCGGTAGGCATAGTTGTCCCATCAACAAGCGGTGCTGCAACAACTGGCTTAACTACCCCAACTGGATTGGCTGCTGGGGTATGAATCTGAGTAGTCTGATTAGGAGTGTGGGTAGCAGGAGGCTGGACAACCTCCTCCAGCCTGAGATATGGTTGCTGCCACGGGGAGTGTGCCTATCTGGGCTACACTCTCCATAAGGCTCACTAATCGGACCAAAGCATCCTGAATCACCGGGGTAGAAATAAACCCCTTTGGGACCTGAGTTGGTCCAGCTGGAATAGTCTGAACTGGAACCCCCTCATTAATCTCTATCTAGGGCTCCGCAGCTGGGGCTGCTGTATGAGCAACGGGCTGAGTCTTGCCCCTGCCTCGGCCTCTGACATGGCCTCGGCCTCTGCCCTTAGTAGGAGTTGTTGCTGCTAGAAGACCGGATTGTTGGTCAGCGGAAGAGGAAGCACATGTTCTTGGCATCTGCGAGAGAATAGAAGAGTCCGATCAATATTTGAGATAGCAAGAATCGCACGAGAGTAGAAATAAAATGAGTTTGTTCCTAACTTCATAGCCTCTGAGAGATAAGTGTAGACTTCTTCATACCGATCCTTCAGACCCTATTAAGCTTGCTCGTGAATTGTGAGACCTAGGAAACCTAGTGCTCTGATACCAACTTGTCACGACCCAAATTCCCAACCCTCGGGATCGTGATGGCGCCTAACTCCACACTTGCTAGGCAAGCCAATGTTAGAGGGATTCAACATTAAAACAATTTAAATATAATACTAAGTCCACATTATCCAAATAAATAGAATCCTGAATAATATATATATATATATATATATATATATATATATATATATATATATGAAATAATGAACAAAACTCGGGCTAACAATAATGTCTAGCTACCCACGGATTTGGTGTCACAATTCACGAACTACTAACGAATACTACAAGTATCTGGCTCAGAGAAATAATGTATAATTATTTTGAATAAAATAAAATAAAAATCTAGATAATATAGAGAAGACTCCAGGAATCAGCGGACGCCAGCAGATCTACCTCGTGTCTCCGTGCGAATAGTACCAGCTACTACTTCAACTTAGCTCTGGCCAGTACCTGGATCTGCACAAGAAGTGCAGAGTGCAGTATCAGTACAACCGACCCCATGTACTGGTAAGTGTCGAGCCTAACCTCGGTGAAGTAGTGACGAGGCTAGGACAAGACACCACATAAAACCTGGACATATATATAATCATGCTAACAACAAATAAAGATTTTAAAAATAACAAATAATGGGAAGGGGTCATGTTGTGGGGAATCTTACCATAAGGATTGAAATAACGAAAAGATAGATATAAACAATGATAAATCAACTAAATTGAGCAATTAAAGTAGAAAGGAAATTTGTACGGCATCACCCTTCGTACTTTTACTCTCAGCCTCACTAAATAATAAATAGAATGCGCGGCATCAACCTTCATGCTTTTACTCTCATCCTCACCATATAATGAATATGAATGCACTGCATCACCCTTCGTGCTTTTACTCTCTTCCTCACAATATAGATAATTCATGCACGGCATCACCCTTCGTGCTTTACACTCTTCTTCACAAGATAATAAAAAATGAACCATGCACGGCATCACCTTTCGTGCTTTACACTCTTCCTCACCAATCACAGAATCATTAACAACATGCAAAAAGGGATTTCCAAAGGAAATCAATATATTATCATAGTTTCTATCATTGTTTATCATTTCAATATCAACTCAGTATTCACAACATTATCCATCTCAGTGGAACCGGATACTAATCTCCCAACATTTCACTAACAACAACAATCACAGATGATATGCTTTAAGACAACCAAAATGACTAGAAATAACATTCACTCGCATGGTATGACCTGACCACAACGTATAGGTACTCATCACCTAACCTATACATTGGATTTAGCAACAAAACAAGTAGAAAGTAGTCACACACTACCTATTCCCTCAAGCTAAGGTTAGACACAACACTTACTTCGATTTCGCAGGCCACTCACTGCTCAAGCATTGTTTTTCCTTTAGAATTGGCCTTGAACTCACTCGTATCTAATCATAATTGGTTTAATGTCATTAAGCATTGATAAATGTGCTAACTTTAATGCAACATTATGGTTTTCTAAGTTTTTCCAATAAAATATGAAAATCGACCCCGGGCCCGCTTGGTCAAAACTCGAGGTTCAGACTAAAACCCGTTTACCCATTCTTCACCGAGACCGTATATGCAATTGGTTTTGGAATCCGACCCCAATTCGATGTCTAAATTCCTAAATTTTGATATTCCTAAGTTCTTCCCAAAATCCTTAATTCTACCATGAAAGTTTCTGGATTCTATGATGAAACCTTGTAAAACGTAGTTAAGGATTTAAAGATATGAGTTAGAAATCATTTACCTATGATTTGGGGAAGAAAAAGATTTTGGAAAAATCTCCTCTTTCGTTCTAGGGTTTTACTATTTTTGAAAAGTGGTAAAATAATAAAAAGTCTTGTATTTATACGTACGCCTCAAGTCCTGTCACCGCTGTCAGCAGAATAATTCTGTTGTAGCGAAAATTTTGAGCCTTGCCCACCACAGTCAGCGGAATAGTGGGCCCGACGGCGGAAGGTTGCCCTCAGCAACCGCTGTCAGCGGAATTCCACGTGCTGCAGCTAAACCTGGTCCGCTGTCGTGAAATTCCCAGCGCGGCCCCACGTCCAGGTTCAGAGACCTGCAACTATTAACTCCAGTTATTTTTCTAAGTCTCAAAACACTTCATGGCCTACCCGAAACTCACCCAAGCCATCGGGGATCCTAACCAAACATACACGCAAGTCCACAAACATCATACAGACTTGCTCGTGCAATCAAATCTCAAAAATAACATCAGAAACTACGAATTTAACCTCAAATTCATGATTTTTCTCAAGAACACTTCAATTTCACTATTTCTCAACCGGGCGTCCGAATCACACCAAATTAACTCCGATTCTCACCAAATTCCACATAAAATACTTAAACATTATAACAAACCTGTAACGGGCTCCAGAACCAAATTACGGGCCCGATACCAACGATTTCAAACATTAGTCCATTTCTTTATTTCATTAAAATCCAGCAAAATAATTTTATTGAAAAATCGGTTTCTAAAGCTAGGGACCTCAGAATTCAACTTCGGGCATACGCCCAAGTCCCATATTTTACTACGGACCTCCCAGGACCGTCGGAACATGGATCCGGGTCCGTTTACTCAAAATATTGACCAAAGTCAACTAAACCAAATTTTAACTATAAAAATTACTATTTCTCATATTTTCACATAAAAGCTTTCCGGTTTCACGCATGAACTGTGCATGAAAATCGAGGTGACTAATATTAAATGCTTCAAAGGCTAATGAGCCGGGAATGATGTCTAAATTCATAAGATGACCCCCTTGGGTCATCATAGACACACAAGCCATGAACTCAGCTTCCATCGTTAAAAAGGTTGTTCAGGTTTGTTTCTTACTTTTCCATGATATAGCACCACTATTAAGTAAGAAGACATACCCGGATATTGATTTTCTATTATTCCGATCACCAACCCAATCAACATGTGTATATCCTCTCAAGTGTAAATCATTCCCACTGTAACATAGTGAACAATCTGCAGTTCCCTTCACGTATATGAAAATTCTCTTCACAGCTTTCCAATGATCTCTTCCAGGATTGGATTGATACCTGCTAACCAGACCTACGTCATAACAAATGTCTGGGCGAGTACACATCATAGCGTACATCAAGCTCCCGACAACACTTGAATACAGAACTCGAGACATGTCTTCCTTTTCATTTTCAGTCTTGGGGAACATTTCAAGGCTTAAAGTTTCACCTCTTGCTATAGGAGTATCCATGAATTTTCAACTATTCATGCGAAAACGCTCCAAAATTTTCTTTATATAAGTGTCTTGAGATAGACTTAATAACTTTTTGGAATAGTCTCTTTGGATCTTAACTCCAAGGATATAGTCTGCCTCACCCATATCTTTCATGTCAAAGACTTAATAGTTTTCAAATACTCTAGATTGTTTCTGTCCAATAAAATATCATCAACGTAAAAAGAAAGAATTACAAACATCCCATTGGGCTTCTTCGCATAAATGGAATGGTCTTCACCGATCATGGTAAAATTATACGAGATCACCTCCTTGTTACATGTCGATTTCTTTGTTTAGTTCTCCATTGAGAAAAGCTATTTTCACATCCGTTTGATGTAATTTCAAATCAAAACATGTAACAATAGCCAAAAGTAAGTGAATTGAGGTAAATTTCACAACTGGTGAAAATGTTTCCTCATAATCTATTCCATTTTCTTGATTAAATTCTTTTGCCACCAATCGTGCCTTGTATCTTTCAATTGAATCATATGCTTTGCATTTAACTTTGAGAACCCATTTGTTCGCAATGGCTCTACGCCTAGGCAAAAGGTCAACTAGATCCCATAATGTAACGACCCGGTCTGTCGTTATGTGAAAACTACATTTTAATTATTGTTATTGAATTACTATAGATTAGTTATTATGTTATTAATGTGTTAGAGTTGATAGGCTTGGAATCGGAATGGTTAAATGAGAATTTAGACACTTAGTCCTTAAAGAATAGCCTTAAAATGGGAAAAGTCAACTAAGAGTTGACTTATTAGTAAACGATCTCGGAATGCAGATTTTATGGCTCGGATAGCTTTGTTAGGTTATTTGGGACTTAGGAGTGTGTTCAGAATANCGTTAGGTGATTTGGGACTTAGGAGTGTGTTCAGAATAATTTTGTGATGTCCGGTGTAGAATTAGGCTTGGATTGGCGGAAGTTAGTTTTTGGCGATTCCGGACGGCAGTGGAAAATAGGCTATCGGGGTCGGAATGGAATTCCGATAGTTGGAACAAGTTCATAATGTCATTTTGTACCTGTCTGCAAAATTTCAGGTCAATCGGAGTTGATTTGAATAGTTTCGGCATAATTGGTGAATTTTAGAAATATCAAAGTTCTTAGGCTTGAATCCGATGTAAATTTGGGGTTTTGATGTTAGTTTTGGTGTTTTGAGAGTGCAACTAAGCTTGAATGATGTTATGGGACATGTTGGTAAGTTTGGTTGGGGTCCCGAGGGGCTCAGGATTGATTTCGGTTGGTTAACGGACTCGTTGGGAATTGAAAACACTGTTGGTTTTCTGGTGTTTCTGCACAGGGAATTAGCCCTATGCGTTCGCGGAAGGGGGCCACGTTCGCATAGGGGAAATGGGAGATAGGGGATTTTGTTCTATGCGTTCGCGACTGGGAAGGTGCGAACGCGGAGAGGAATTTGCCAGTGAATCGCGAACGCGGGGCTACTGGTGCGTTCGCGTAGGGTTATTTCACTCGAGGGGCCCCCAGGCCATTTGGTCTATGCGTTCGCGGGTCTGGGGATGCGAACGCGAAGGGTCGTCCGGGAAAGGCAGTGAGAATGCGGTGCGTTGACCACGAACGCGAAGGGCAAAGGAGGTTGGTCAACGCGAACGCGGCCCGTTGACCGCGAACGCGAAGAGTATTGACCTGGGCATTAAATAATTAAACCCTCCGCGACTTAAACCTTATTTCCACCATTTTTGTACGAACTAAGAGCTTTGGGGGCGATTTTTGAAGAGGTAAATCCTTGTTCTTCATAGAGTTAAGTGTTCTAATCATTAAAACTCGTTTATGGGTGATTATAGACCGTAATCTCAGCCTTTAATTCATGAAAAACAGTAGAAAAATAGGATTTTGGGGCATGAGATTATGAGACCTTCAAGGGTCGATTTGAGGGGTCAAACGAACTCCGATTTTGGTGTTCTTTATATGTACGGAATCGTGAGAAGATGAAGAACACTTTTATGTAAAAATTTCTGAGTTTCGAGACGCGGGTCCGGGGGTCGGGTTTTGACCGGTTTCTGATTTTTGAGTTAAATTCGATATTTTTCAATTGGAATTCGTTCCTTAAGAATATATTGATGATAAAAATCTGAACNTGAGGGTATGAAACCCCGGACTATGCACCCTTCACGGGTTTTGAAAATGCAAAGGTGGAAAATTTGGATATATACTCCCTACTTGGGCAACTATTGAGTTGCGTAACCGATTTCTAAGCTTATGCTTAATTATTATTTATATGTTATGATATATTTTGGGCTGTAAGCCGTGTTTGGGGCCTAGTGCCGATCTGTTTACCCCTTGGGGGACTGTTTTATTGTGTTTTCTCACTTGATATGTTGTGAATTACACTCAGTCTTTTCCTGATAAATGGTTTTGACACTCAGAGTATTTTGATACTATTTATTGAAAAATGAAACACTGTTTTGGGTCGAGAACCCGGTTTGTTTATGGCCTAAGGGCTAATTGAAAGTGTCTGACTGAGTGATGTGAGGAGGCTTCCAGGCCTTATGAGTGATGTGAGGAGGCTTCCAGGACTCATGAGAGAGATGAGAAGGCTTCCAGGCTTTATGTTATTATTGCTCTTGGGCTGTAAGATCCCCTCCGGAGTCTGTAACACTCCCCCAGTGAGCGTCGGTACCGATTGAGTAATGATGATTGCCCGCGGGGCTGATACTGAGTGATAATTGATACTGAGTGATTGAGGGAATGCCTGAGGTCATGGTTACGATAAATGATTTTGGCCCGAGGGGCGCGTTTATGACGATTTTACTATGTTTCGAACTACGATTTACTTCAGTTTCAAACTGGGTTTTATTGAGAATTTTACTGAGATATATTGATATTTACTTGTTTTTCAAAGGAGTTTGGATCTGGTTTTTGAACCTATGAATTTGCTAAATACTACTTGGTGACTTGATGTTTTACTGGTTGTTGTGAAATGGTGTATCTGTTTGTGTGCTTTATATTTCTCAGACTGTGATTTCTTTTCATTACTACTGAGTTGGCGTACTCATAAAGACTCCCTGTGCCTCTGTGCACAGATCTAGGTACGAGCTCGCAGCAGTAGCTGACGCACGTTCGTTAGCAGCAGTCACGGGATTTCGAGGTAGCTGTCCAGCGTCCAGAGCTTCTCCATTTCCCTTCCTTATTATGTTTTTAGCTCTTGATTCAGAGACTTATATTATAGTTTTAGCAGAGTTAGATTTAATTATTCTTAGATGCTCATGACTATTGACTCCAGTTCTGGGAGGATGTTTAGAGTTGTTAGGTTATTCTTGGGAGGTTTGTTATACCTATATAAATCCTTTATTGAATT
>ML257797.1:10894-27446 GCA_005239495.1 Nicotiana undulata | reverse complement strand
AACAAGTTCCACTCCATTTCAGTGGTATATCTTTTGAAGACCCACATGATTTTCTTGACCGCCCCTATGAGGTATTGCACACCATGGGAATAAGTGTAAAGCAACAGGAATGATTTATATGAGCTGTGAAGTTTAACATCGTGGATTATCAGGTATTGTGACCTATGACTTATGCCACGTGGGGAGGTCCACTATCAAGGAATAGATTGAGAAGCCACATGTCATATCAGTTTTGATTTGGAATGTATAAGGCCGGGGATTATTTTTGCAAGAGATAAAGCTGGGAATTTTGGTACGTCTACCTCCTTAATAACCCTATACCTCAGTACCAGAGGATTTATTCAAACAACTTGAAGTTTACAAAAGTCTACTCGGTGTGGAAGTTACGGCTGTGTCAGGTCATAAGACGGTATCGGAATATGCCATCAGGTTCGATAAGTTAACCCGTCACACTCCTACGTTGGTTCGCATAGCCAGAGGACGAGTCCCCAGACTCATTAAAGGATTCAAAAATGATTGTAAATTTTGGACGACTCAGGGCAGGATGATTCTTTGTGTCGGCTAGTGGTAGAAATTGCCTTAGGCTTGGGAGGGTCATATTTCATCAGAGCACTCAGGCTACGTGCCCCATTGCAGCTACAACTCAACTACATGGCCACTTAGTGAAGAAGGAGCCGGAAGGTCGGAAGTGGAGGTTAACTTCTTAGAGGTGGAGACCCAGTTTGTTGTTATATTTTCTATGGTATGGATGAGGTCGTTACATTAAATGGTTTCATTAAAAGAACAGTCTCTAATTACTATAAAGTGGCGATTTTCTGAACTTAATTCGATTATGCTCGTCTAATAAAATTCTTCTAAGATGCTCCACTCTCGAGTGAGCTTCATAACTCTAAAAATCTACGTATGTGAATACTTGTATTGAGAAATCCTATGGGAATAACTGTGTTCACCAGGACGTGTTGAAATTTTGCTTAACAGAAATATTTAAATGAAGGAAATGGAATGTTTCGAGGGGCCCGATATGCATATTACTTGGTTTTGGGTGCGCCAAGTGACAAACGTGCATGTGCCTCTGTCGCCCCACCGATATCCCTCGCTAGCTCTCAGCCGCAGGCAGCTGCCAACAGCGCCGCGCGCGCAGATGGTGATGCCAAAGACAAAGTTGCTGACAAAGGGCCTGTTTCTACCTTGTAGAAAACTAAGTCCTTTTCATTGTAAATATAGAGTAGTTTTATTCGATGTATTTCCATTATGTTCCTCTAGCTTAGTTAGGTCAAGTCTTGTAACTTTGGTTTATTTTTTTTAAGCATTATTAGGGGGGATCGAGCAATCAAAAACTTTCTAGCAAGCAATCTCTGTACTGGTGTATCTCCCCCTCAGCACCGCGTTGCCTTCTTTTGTAATAGCTTTCATTAATGCAATCAAGCTTTCTTTCAATTCTCATTACTGTTCTCTCAATTGTTCTTGACATTGGTTTTCACGTACGGCACTAACAATCTCGTCTAGCGTAGGGAAGGGACCTCACTTGGCCGACAGCAACTGTATTGACATCAGTTGCTTAGCCTTACGTCGTCCTTCCAAGGAATCTCAAGAAAGCATCGCGTAACACTTGGTATCAGAGCCGAGGCTCGACATCGGACGAGGGAACGCATTCACATTACCACTATTTCTGACCATGGTGAATCATGGGGACAGCATTGCGGCCCTTGAAGAGACGGTTGACGTATTATGACCCATTGGATACGGTGTCGGAACTAATAACCAGCCTAGTACAATGGTTGGACGACCTGGACCGCAGAATGATCCAGGCCGAAGTTGACATAGAAAACATCAGTCGCGACTCTGAAGGAGATATGGGATCTCCCAACTTGGTCTGAGCCTCGTCCGGTCAACACTCAGGGCCCTCGGGGCCCCACTCGGACATACCAACAAGTTTGGAATCATAAAACGGACTCGCTCGAACTCTCGAACGCCCGAAACAACATTAAAGCTAAGAATCGCACCCCAAAACTAATTGAATCAAACTTATGAATTTCTAATGCGTCGAAACGTACTTAAACTACTCGGACTGACACCAAATTTTGCGTGCAATTCTTAATGACATTACGAAACTATTTCCGATCTCGGAATTCTGTTTGGACCTCGATAACACCAAAACCCGCTCCAAACTAAATTTAAAGAACTTCAAAATTCTTCAAGAACCAATTTTTGATATTAGGCGCCGAAATGCTCCTGGGTCATCAAAAACCCAAATCGAGCATACGCCCTAGTCCGAAGTCGTTTACTCAAAATATTGACTGAAGTCAAACTTAATCTTTTTAGGCCAATTTAAGAAACCAATTGTTCTTATTTCAACATGAACCCTTCCAAATCCCAAACGAACCATCTCCTTTAGTCATAAAACAATAAAAACACATACAAAGAATCTTATTTAGGGGAACGGATTTCTAGAAAATAAAATGACCGATCGAATCGTTATACATCAAATTTAACTTTAGGCCACAATATGCGTCCGAAACATTACAGCTTTATTGTCAAACTTTTTGGCATGCACCGTGAGATCAATGAAGTCTATATCATAGTAACAGTTCTGACATGACTGTAGCTGGTTCTTTCACCGTAGCCACTCGAATCACTGTCTTTCTATGTGCTTTTACATCAGCTTGTTTGGATGGTTGTTACCTGTTGTATTA
This sequence comes from Nicotiana undulata, assembly GCA_005239495.1. Taxonomy (NCBI): domain Eukaryota; kingdom Viridiplantae; phylum Streptophyta; class Magnoliopsida; order Solanales; family Solanaceae; genus Nicotiana; species Nicotiana undulata. Next base: position 24,753 of record ML257797.1, on the reverse strand, counting down.
TATAATATTGTTACTTTAAATACGATGTTTGTTTTTATTGTTATTTAAATTTTATTATATTATATTGTTAAATTCGTCGTTACATAACGACTGAATCTGCCACTAAATGTAACGACCGATTTGGTGTGGCCGCGTCGTTACTTTGTCTTTTTATCTCAATCTCACCCTTCATTATTATTAATTTATTTTATTTTATCATTTACCCTACTTTTTATATAGTAATTTTACCCTGTTTCATTATTTTTCTTTATAATATTGCAAGTTTATTCTTCATATTGCTGGTGTGTGATATCATAAAACGGTGACAAACGATACAATCTATCCAAACATTGTATTTATCAAACGATACATTACAATACAATATAGTATATAACGACCATCCAAACAAGCCGACAGAAAAACATAAATAAATAAAGGTCAAGGCAATTATTAATAAATACAGATGTGATATGGCACGCGAGAAAGTGCTCCTAAAATATTTTCTTCATCAAACACAATTTCAACCTACCAAAAAAGGAGAGAACAAACGAGCAGGAAAAGAGTGTTAAAAGTTCAATATCTTTAGACCTGATCACTACATAAAACAATAAGAAGAAGAAGAAGAATAGGAGGAAAGAACTGGAAAAGTGAAGAAGGATGTAGATATCCAAATACGAAGGTAGTAGATATTGGACCAACTAACTAATTGTGACCAGAAAGGTAAAAGAGAAAGTGATATTAATGATATCTCAAATTTGTTGTGCATACTTTGATGTATTTATGGCTAAAATACTTAATAAAGAGAAGGTTGTTAATACTAGTAACTGGTAATAGATAGGCTTAGACTAATCAGTCACCAATACATGCAATTGTACAAAATACGACTACATGCTTAACTTGCACATTACAATAATTACACCAAAAACACTTTCCTGTCTCTTCTTTCGTTGAGTGCTTTGATTAGCCTTATGAGAACTGTTTTGGTCTGATGTGAGAATAAATATTTTCAAACTATGGCAGGGACATGGCATTGGCATGAGAAGAAGAGAAAAAGAAAGAAGGAAATAAAAAAAAGATACCTTTCACATTTATTTACAAAAGAGTACTAGTACTTTTTCTATTTCAATTTACGTGACGTAATTTTATTTGACATAAAGTTTAAGAAAAAATAAATTTTAAAATATGTGGTCTTAAAAACTTAAAAAGGCTAAATGATTTTACGAGGCCTTTAATTTGTATCACTATAAAAGCTTCTCATTAAGGATAAAATGGGTAAATAAAAAGTGTTGTTTCCAAATATAAACATGTGCCGTTCATTTTGAATGAACTAATTGAAAAATAGTGTCACACATAAACGGGTGATACTATATAAAGAGACGGACCCAGGATTTGAGCACGACGAGGGCACCATTATATGCTAATCAATAGCGATAAAATTCGGCGTGCAACTCTTTGAAAACTTAATGATTATGATGACTTATCATCCAAGTATAAACAAAAAAAAGGTTCTAAAGAAAAAGAAAGCACCGAACAAAGAAATGTTTTCGCAAAATGGGTGTTATGGGAAGGGAATGTATTTGATTAAGCATGTTTCACACTTTAAGATTTCTAGTTTTTTAATTAAAAAAGGAGTCGGTGATAAGAAGGGCGTTCAAACTTTAAATTATCAAAAACTTACTAAAGAAATCAAGATTAAGGGTGTGTTAATAGTCAAATAGCCGAAGAAGAGTCTCAAACTCTTAGTTGTCATTATCGAGTCGGGGTCAAAGTGATTGTTGAAGAAGGTTGTGGTAGAAGAATTTATATTTTTCTATTTGTGGAGCGATAAGTTACAAGTTGGGGCTGTCATTTTAAGAGGGGAATTTAAAAAAAAAAATTAATTAAGTTGATTATTATGTGTTAGTGCTAAACTCTAATTGAATTAAAAAAGAAGATAATAAAAGTAAAAAGACAAAGCAATTTGCTAAGTATATATTACGTTGCTAAAGTTAAAAAGCAAGAACTAAAATGGAAAGGAGGAGAAAAAGGAAATGATGGTTTTGAACCCACGTTCATCTAGCCAAGCAAGGAACTCACAACGCCACTTCTCCCGTCTAACTTATGGTGTTTGGGCGCACAAGCAAAATATTTAAGGGATCTCATATATATATATATGATTTTTGCCGAAGTTAACGGAATCCCGTAACTCCTCAACCCACAACGTGGGTCTGCCTTTGACTATACATCTGCCTCTGCTATCAAAGTGACATTTGGTTCTTTTAGTGTTGCATAAGGTGGAATGGAGGATAGTATGGGTGTCAAATGAGCAGATTGGGTCGATTTTATGCAGGTTAAAATGGCTGAGTCAATAACTGGACGGGTCAATGACCTGCCCGAAAGTTACTTGGCTGGGTCAAGATGGGCTGGGACATAGTCCAATCCACCTAGCTCTTACTAAGCTTTAATTAATATGTGTTGTTTTCTTATGAATTGTATGACTATTAAATAAGACTTTTTTTTCTTTTGTTATGGTCATATATTGAATATTAATCAAAAAAAATTATTTCTAAGATATTTTGACAAAGTTATTCATGGATCAATTTAGGTTGAAAATTAGCCCAACTTTAAATGGTTGGGTCAAAATATACCGAATTTAATAAATGGGCGGGTCAATAATCAGCCCCACCTTGAAAGGATCATTTGGGCTTGTGCCAAATTTGACACCCTCGAGGATAGTAATTGGATAGGAGATCATTTCCTCCCGCCGAAGAATTACGACAGATTGGTAAAGATTTTTCTGCTCTAATCAAAAGTCTCGAATTCCAGTTTTAATGGAGTTTCTTCTTGTAGGAAGTATTAAAACTCTCATAATAAGCTTCTACAGTGTTAGATATAGAAATTCAAATTAGTCAAGATAGTAAATTCAGGACATAATTAACAAAAAAGTATGTACCTTATACCTGTTAAACGTGACGGGTTGACTCGTTTTCGGATCGATCCAGACCGGTAGTAACCTGGACCGACCTGGACCGGTATTTAAGGATCCGGGTGGGCTGGGTTAGGGGGATTAGGGGGTTTGGTCCGTATAAAAAAAACAGTTAACCGGACCGGTAAACCCGGTTAATGGAAAACACTGTTGAACCGGTTAACTGGACAGGTCCGGACAGGTTCAACGGCTATTTTTTGAAAAAACAATTTAAAGTCATTTGACCATTGGCAATGGTCAGCTTCAAATTTGACCGTTGCCCAGCAGATATTTTGCAAGGATAGTCCTTTTTTGTGGAATTATTTTTAAAAAAAAAAGTACTTTTAGTAATTACTAATTTAGCCCTTTGAAAAACTATAAATACACCCCCTCCCCCCTCCCCTTCTTCATTTCTTCACTCATCTCTCATTTCTCAAACTCAAATTCTCAATTCAAGTTAAATCATGCCCCGTGATTCTAGAGTGCGCTCATATTTTGGGAACACTTTGAGGTGGTAGAAGAAAATGAAGAAGTCCACAAAGTAAAGTGCAAGAACTGTGGTCGAGTCTTGAATCTTCGTCGAAATTGGGAGGGCACATGTTGTTTAAGGAGACATATGAGAGTTGTCTTGAGCGTCTTCCAGAAATTCGTATCTAAGATTTTAAGTTGATTTGAGACAATTTGTGTTATTTTAAAATTATTAGACGTATTATAATTAGAAGTATTATTATGCAATGAAATTTTGAAATGAAACTATGAAAGCCTTTGAATTTAACACCCCAGAAGATGGCCAAGAAGGTCATATTAATTATGAAGAACTTACTAAGGCAATGCAAAACATTTGAAGTTCTAGATTTATATTTAATAATTAAACTTTGAAATTACTATTTTTTTTCATTAATTTAGTTGTTAAATGTGAACTTTAATTTGCAAGTTTGAGCATATTATAAGTGCAATTTTTTTCCATCTTCATTGTATTCTATTATCTTAAATTCTTAATGAAATATTCAAAATTTCAAATATAAGGATTTTAAAGCTTTTGCATCCTTTTATTCAAATATTTTTTTTTATAAGATTATTTTTTTATTTTTTATTTTTACTTTATATTAATACAAATTACGATAGTTATACACAATACAAAAAAAATAACATTAACCCGGCCCGGCCCCTTGGACCCGTAACCGTTCCGATTAAGTTTTTACCCGATGGACCCGGATCCGTTAAGTCCGGTTTGAAAAAACCGATAATCGGCCTGGATTGGAAACCGGCCGATCACCTTTTTTTCTCAATCCGGACCGGCCCGGCCCACCCATTAAACACCTTTAATGTACCTCTAGAAGAAATTAATTTTCCACATTTAACCTAAAAAACAACTAAAACTCAACTTATTAAAACCAATTATCATCCAATAAAACTTTAATCACATTGAAGAAATAGCTAATGTTACTTAAGTAAGAATAAGAAAAATATAAAAGCTCAAAATTCCTGATAAATTTTCTCGGACACAGAAATGGTCTGCATCGCCTGAAAGAGATTCAACTGCGACCGTATGACTCAAGCGGTAGGAAGATAGTGACAAAATAAAAAGGAGTGGAAAAAGAAAAAGAAAAAGTAAATACAATTGAGTGTGTTTTAGCAGTTATCGCCCTTCCTTTGGGCCCTATATAAACCCTTCAGTATGTCTCTATTTCCCAAAAGAAACGTCTCTTGTTCAGTTTTCTCTTTTGGGTATCCACTCTGTTGAAATTCTTGAAGGTTTCTTCATTTGGGTTTTCTTCAAAAATCAAACAAATTTCTGTGAAGCGATGGGTGTTGTTCATACTCTGCATTTTGTTTTTGGGATATTTGGTGAGTTCTTGAACCTTTTTCATCTTTCATTACATTCTCAGCTTTGTGTTTTGACTTTGAATTTCCATTGCTCTGTTTCTCTTCTCTGCAGGAAATGCCACTGCTCTGTTTCTCTTCTTGGCACCAATGTGAGATACTTAACTCTTTTCTTTTTCGGTTTAAATGATGTTTGTTTCAACATATTTATTGCCTTGTTGATTTTCAATTTTCTAATATTCATTTAGAATCACATTCAAGAGAATCGTACAAAAGAGATCAACAGAACAGTTCTCTGGCTTGCCTTACGTCATGACTTTGCTCAACTGCCTGCTTTCTGCATGGTAACTCTAAATACCATTGCTTTCTTGAAATGCATGTTTAACAGTACTGAACTTAGTTTACGATACTTGAATTCTGGGGTAAATAAGTCAGTTCAAGAACTTCAATTACGTGATTTCTACTGATAATCAGTTCAAGAACTTCCATTTTTTCTTTGTCACAAGTGGATGAAATGTTTAGAAAAAATTCAGTTCCTCAAATCTTGGGATGTGGTCTAGGAATCTTTTTGGTTGATGCGCTTAAATAGAGCAAAATGATTAGCGAATGATGAATGTTATCTTGAACTGATTTATCTACCAATTACATATAGGTATGGATTACCATTTGTGTCACCAAACAATCTGTTGGTTTCTACAATCAATGGGACAGGAGCTGTAATTGAGAGCATATATGTACTGATCTTCATTGCATTTGCACCAAAGAAGGAGAAGAAGAAAATATCAGCACTACTTCTATTGGTCCTAGCTGTTTTCGGTGCAGTAGCGCTTGTTTCCATGCTCGCTTTGCATGGAAATAACAGGAAGCTCTTCTGTGGCATTGCTGCCACCATCTTCTCTATCATTATGTATGGATCTCCTCTATCCATCATAGTAAGTTCCTTAACACCATTTCTTACTCTTTTACTTTAATACAATTTGGATGAGGAGTTGGGATGAGTCGTGCTATTATATGCCTGCAGAGGCTAGTAATCAAGACGAAAAGCGTGGAGTTCATGCCATTTTTCTTGTCACTATTCGTGTTCTTATGTGGTGCTTCCTGGTTTGCCTTTGGCCTTCTTGGCAAGGACCCGTTTGTCGCTGTAAGTACCTTTCATATCGCTTTCGCTTTAATAATAACAAGTGATCAACTTTCCAATATATATGCTGTTGTATTGCAGATTCCAAATGGTTTTGGCTTTGGTTTAGGAACAGTGCAGCTCATCTTATATGCAATTTACTGTGACAAGAAGGAATTATTTACCAAGAAATCAACCCCTGATGATTCCTTGGAGATGGGAAATGACAAAAGTTATGGCAAGTCAAAACTTGACCAAGTTTAGCACATGATTGATGTTTAGAAATTCTATGTATAATAGTTTTTCTCCTTATTGCTTCTGAAATAAACCGTCTTTGCTTTCTCGCCTTATTATTTGTAGGATATATTGTAAGCTGAAATTAGGATTTCTTTTTATTTTATGAATGGCTTTTGTTTTTGAAAAACTTGTTAAACTTGAAGTTGTGCCTGTAGGGCAAATAAGGACAGATGGTCCACACTTCTTTATGATTTTTTACTTTGATTGATAAACATCTGGATAGTTTATTCAAGTCCACTTGCTTGTCCAAAATCATGTAACAAAAATCAGGTTAAATTTGATACAATAGCAAGCATGTCATAACTAATTAAGATTCTAAATTAGACCATTATCATTTGGATTACTTACTAATTTTTCAATGAGCATTGGAATTAGGAATATTAATAATTGATAAGAGAAGAAATAAAGAAGGGATTGCAGTGAAATGAAGATTCTTGCTCAGTAAATAACAACTAAAATTAGTAAACTTTAAAGACAAAAAAGGAAGTTACAAAAATAACGAAAATCAAGATTTGCGGTGAGTACACTATAACGTAACTTTACAGAAAAATAGGGGAAGGGTAGATGCAACGTTTAGATTTACAATCAGAACGCAAAAATTTACTTCTTTTAAATCTCAACACTCTTGAAAATATTTCTAGTTTCGCCACTGGTCAGTGGATGTATAACATATGATTCATCCATATATAATATATGTATAACTATGTATAATCATTGAATAATCTATATATAGCGGTTACAAAAAATAAACACTGAATTAGACCGGCTATTTGTGTAACTATCCCGCAAAACTAACCCAAATCTATTGGACTCGCCTAATCTGTCCAATTTTTAATGGGTTTAGGCTTGAATGATTTTGAAAATGGGATATATTAGGCTTGCCCAAGCTAACCCATAAAAGCCCAAATGGGCCCATGATGATGTCCAATCTTGACCCACAGAAATGCTCAAATTCAGAGTTCTATCTTGACTCATGTGGTTGAATTTTTTTAATTTTTTTTCCATGTTTGGTTAATTTAATATTTGAGAAGCATTTTCTTTATGAATTTGTTTTTCTTCAATTGGAAAAAAATATTTTCCTTATAAAGAGAATGAAAAATATTTTCCAAAATTCTTTTTCAATCTTCCAAAACTAACGGTTGTTGACTAAAATAATCATCAATCATGACAACAATCTAAAAGTAAAGAAGAAACACATTATCATAACAGAAAAATAACAAATAAAAATATATATAAATAAAATAAAGGACGGGTACTGAGCTATTTTATAGGTACTAAAATAAAAGAAAGTACTCATTTTATTTAAATGAAAGAAAATACTTTTTATACAACATGAAAAGCAAATATTCATTTTGTTGAAATAAAAGAAAATATTTTTCTACAATGAGAAAAGAAAGTACTCATTTTGTGAAAAAGAAAATACTTTTCTACATCATGAAAAGAAAGTACTCTTTTTGTAGAAAAAAAATATATTTTTTCTACATCATAAAAAAATATTTATTTTGTTGAAATAAAAAAGAAGCTACGCTATCTATAACATTAAAATTAAAGAAAGTGCTATAAATGATATTTCAATTTAAAGGTTGGGGAGAAAAGTTCATTTGTAGCCACTAGGGCCAAATTTATATCGCCTGATAGTCAAAAAATAACCACATACAATTAACAGCCCAAAATTAATTAAAAGGCTAGCCAAGACCACTGCCACTCAAAACCGTAATTTCCTTCTCCCTCAGCAATCATACGCATTTTCCTCAACCGAAGAAACTGCTGCCGAATGCGGCCTCCGTATTGAACCACCAATCAACACCCTCCGTCGTGATCCACTCCTGAGGGGACCGCCTTCACCTGATGACTGTGCCGAACGCCGTCGTTCCAAGCGCCGCCCCTGTCGTGATCCACTCCCGAGGGGACCGCCTTCACCTGATGGTCAACGACATATCTGGTTATATTGAAAATTTATGTGTTGCCAAATCTGCTCTAAGGCGGGGTATCGCAAGAAACATGTTACATTATGCTATTAGATCGGCGAAAGCAAATAATAAGAAATTAAGATGCATCAGTACCATAATTGCTTGAATCACCAGAACACCTAAATCTGTTGGGCATTCACCCTTTCCTGTGGAAGATAAGACTTTCAAATCTTGGAAATAAAAGATTATCGCTATCTTTTTATTAGAGGTACACCAGAATACCCCGGGAAAATCCTCTCCATGTGACAAGTGCCCAATCATCAAATCTAGAAAGTACTATATGTCTGATATTCGTTTCTTCATTTCTCACTTGTTGATGTGAACAGTAAGAGTATTTCTTTTGAATATTGGTATATTACAAAATATATATACAAAATAGACTATCACTATATAAAAATAATACAAAAATAGACTGTCATTATACAAAATATATGCAAAAATAGATTGTCATTATATAAAAAATATACTAAATAGACTGTCAGCATAAAATATATACAAAATAGACTGTCACTATACAAAAATATACTAAATAAATAAAAGTATTATAAGAGTATCAAATAAAATCAAAATCCAAATTAAGGAAAGAAATCATTTGTCATGAATTGATATTTATTCCAAAACATGAGATATTTATTTTTGTTTGTTTAAAAGTTGCGAATATTACAAAAAAATTGAGTCAATTTAGACGGGTTGAGTTACAACCCATTGCTTATCACATCTTGATCCAGTTCATCTTAACCTAAGAGAACTTTCGCAGAGTTGGGTAATGACTCATTTAGTGAGCCAACCCATCTTGACCAGCCCATTTACCACTCCTAGGGAAGAATAATGGTGAGAGTAAAAACAAAGACGCAAACGATAACGAAGAAGGCAACAAAGAAAAGAATTGCAAACCTAATAAGGGAACTTATTTGAGCATTAACATCACATATATAACTAGTTCATATAACATCTTAAGAGTTAGTCAATGCCAAAATCAAAATCAAAATCATCAGAATATATTAGTTATAATCTATACGAAGATTATATTAGTTATATCAGATTATTCCTAGGCTTTATAAAGCACATCATCTATGTCAAATAGACTCTGCCACCATCTTCTACGTATAAAATTGAACATAGATGGGGCCCATAATGCTCTTACAAATATCAGGGTAGATGGAAAGAAGGATTCTCAGGCCACTAGTGTCATTGCTACTGTACTTCGACGTTGCATGGATAATTATTCACACTATTCATATGGCTATAAAATTGGATATGTCAAAAAGTATATGATAGGTTGAATAGGTTTATATTCAAAAAATACTTTTACAAATGGGTTTTCATGATAGGTTTGTGAATTGGATAATGAAATGCATCTCTTCTCCTACGTATAGATTTAATCTAAATGGAGAAATTGTAGGGTCTGTTAAACCAACTAGGGGGATCCGCCAAGGGGTTCCTTCCCACTTTCACCTTGCTTATTTTTAATTTGTGCGGAAGACTTTTCTACTCTATTGAACATCTCTGAGGACCAATGTGAAATTCAAGGATTACAACTGAATAGAAATCGACCTACTATTACTCACTTGTTTTTTGCCAATGGCTCTTACATATTTTGTTCAGCTAATGCTAGGAATGCAAGCAATGTATCTGCTATATTAAGGATATACGAGCAAAGCTCTGGACAAGTGATAAATCGGCTGTTCATTTTAGTATAAAAGTACACGAGGATGAAAAAAATTAAAATTTATTCTTTATTAAGGCCAATTCAAAGGAATGAAATTGGAATGTACTTAGGACTAGCTGCGGTTGTTGGCCGCTCAAAGAAGAAGAAGCTAGAGTTTATTAAAGATATTGTTAAGGCTAAAATCAAGGGGTAAAAGAGTAATTTTTTAAGTATTGTAGGTAAAGAGGTTCTGCTTAAGTTTGTTCTTCCGGCAATCCCTACAAATGCTTTATCTTGCTTCCAAATTTCGATTGATCTATCTAAAGAAATTACATCTCTTTTTGCTAAATTTTGGTAGGGGGTGGGGGACAGAGGAAAAACGAAAAATACATTATGAGAAATGGAAAAAGTTATGTGATCCTAAATCTAGATGAGGATTAGGATTTAGGGATATAAAAGCCTTTAACGTAGCCTTATTAGCTAAACAAGCATGAAGATTCTTATTGCATCATGATTCCTTACTTTCGAGAGTGCTTATTAAATATTTTTCCCATACCACTTTTTCACTTTTTTTAATGTGTCATCATCACCTTCCGGGTCTTGGATTTGGCGGAGTATTTTATGGGTCGTAATTTACAAATTAAGGGTTTGAGGTGGAGAGTTTCACAAGGAAAGAATATTAATGTATGGAATGATCCTTGGATTCTGAATAATAATTATTTTATTCCTAAAACTTTTGGCGCGAACAAAAATATTAATTTAAAATTTTCAGAGTTAATTGATGAAGAAGACCACACATGAAAAATACAATATCTTTTCGCTAATTTTGAGTCAAATGGTGTATATACAATATTATCTATTTATATTTCCACCACCGGAACAATAGATAAATTAATATGTCACTATACGAAATCCGGAAATTATGAAGTTAAAACAGGATGCCATTTAGCAAAATAAATATTTAGTAAGAACTCTAATAATAAATTAGATGCGCAATCTAGTTATCATTCCTTTCCTAGATTGTTATGGGATTCTCTATGGAGGTTAGGAGTTAAAAATAAGCTTAAGCATTTTCTTGGGAAATGTATTATTAATTCCTTACCAGTAAGCAGTAACCTTGCTAAGAGAATATCAAGTGTGGAGAGAACATGTAAGCTTTGTGGTACTGAAAGCGAGGATTTTGAGCATATGATGTTTAGATGTCCCTGCTCTCAACTAGTATAGAAACTAAGTCCTATAAATTGGCCCGACTTGGACAAAATTAATGATTTTTATGTGTAGTGGTATACTTTGATTTATAATACTAGACAATGTCCTGAGTCAACAGAGTTATTAAATTTAAGTGTTAATATTATGTGGCAAATATGAAAAGCTCAGAATGCATTGTACTTTAATCATGAGAGCTTTGAACCGATTGATATTATTTCTAAGTCAGTATTTGATTATCATGAATAAAAGAATATTTTAGATACTTGCTTATCTACTTCTCCTCACAATGGAATTTGCTTAGCGGCTCAACTAACAATCCACCAAGATGACATATTATTATTTATCGATGTAGGTTTACAGGTGAATGCTAGACGTGCAAGTACTGATATTGCGGCTATGGATTGCTTTGGAAAATTGCTTCATGCGCATGGATCTCCAATCCAGTTTGTAGGAAAAGCCATGATAGCTAAAACACTTTCTATAAGAAGGGCTCTTGAACGGGCACTTATGAATGGTTGGAAGAAGGTGAAGATCCTATCATATGCAAAAGGTGTTGTTGACATGATTCGGAAAAAAAATATTGTTTCTTGAGAGATAGAAGTGACTTGTGAAAACATTTGGAAGCTCTCGTCTTTGTTTGATCATGTAAACTTTGTTTATATTTCTAGGAATCTAAACAAACTAGCACACAATTTAGCTAAGTTTTCTATTACCTTATTGAAGGAAGTATCTTGGGAGAACTTTTTCCCAAATTGGATTGTAAAGGATGCTATGGACACATTTGCTCAACTTGTTTATTCTATGCATTAATATAATATATACCTTTGAGGGGGAAAAAGACTTCCCACCATTACATGCTTTGTTTCCTTTTCGAAAGGTTTAAAAGGAACTGTTTCTACTAGATCAGTTGTCGCTGGTAATAATTTAGCTTAGATTTTATTTTTGTTTTCAATAATATATGCATATATTAAACAAAAAAAACCAAGAAGAGAAGTTATATACTTGATTTTATAGGAAAAATCTAAACAATGTATAAGTAATTACAAAACTTTATATATATGAAAATTAAACTTTCTTATATTTAAAACCAAATGACCCTTAGGGTTTAAGCTTCTAACATAAATTGTGGCTTTATGGAGAAGGTTAAAAGTCATCATCATCCTCAACTATTTGGCTACACTTATGGCTTGACCTGTAGCTAAAAGTTGAACTTTCTAGGCATTTCTTTATCGTTCATTTCGTCTTTGGAATTAACGTGTTAGAGATATAATAGAAATGTCCTAGATCCAATCTTATACTTGATGATTTGAACATATTTTTGTGAACGTTATTTGATATAAAAATATATGAGATTTATTTCGTTTATCATAGTAATTATTAATTGTTTGATTAACTTGATAAGGTCCTTGATTCAATTTTGGGACTTGTCATTGTGATTGAGATCATGATAATGAGGGTGAAGTTTCTTATAATTTAATCTAAATTTGTTCTTGATCATAAGATTATTACTTTGGACATTAGTAATCCGGTTATATCAATATTTATGTTATCATCTTTATTGGATAAAGATTAGTTGATCTCATTAACTAAATTACAGAGATAGATGAAACATATAGAGATATGACTATTGAACTAACTCATTGGATAATTCCTGATGGTTAGAATTATAATAAACTGTCAATAGGGTATTCTTTTGAAGAATGTGATGTAAGAGTTTCTTTTGACGTGAGATCTTCATCGTAATTAAGTTATTTATTATACTTTGATACTAGATACCTATGGCCCTAGGGCGATAGTTGAAAGGATATTTGGTATGATTAAATATTTGTCGAATTAATGGTTGATCAAGATGGAATCTATTAACTCTTGATAATGAATTTAAGCTCCATGTTGTCATGAATTATAAACGGCCAAACTAAGACCTTGGCCAGCGCAATTGAATGAAAGAAGAAAAGAGTTTCTTAAGTCATCAATGGTCCATTAAATTTGACATGCACACATAGTTGGCCGCATATTAGGATTTGACAGTTAAACCATATCCTAGGAGTGACCCAGAGCTATAAGTACAGAAGGAATTACTACATTATTCTTCTACTGGTTCTTGAGAGTAAATTGTATACTTCATTCTATCCGGTCGTTAAGGAACGTTGCTAGACGCCACCCTTAATTAGTATATTAATCTGATTAATTTTACAATCGGTTTAGTATTGAGCTTATGGCGTCGCACTCTAACGAGTGTTACAATCTTTGTTAAAGGATTAATTATTTTATTATTTGATGATTAAATTAAAGAATTTAATTAGTCAATTAATTTATTAGTTTCAAATAAAATATTATTATATTCTTTACTAGTACAGAGGATATAATTAATATTGCGAATAAATTGAAGTTTTTTTAATTTGGAATTAAAAAAAAGTTATATCTCTTAATTGAAATATATATGTGAAATATATAATTAATATTTCAAAAAAGAATGTATATGAAATATGAATAAAGGATTGAAAGTGAATCCAGCTTTGAATTGGACCAACGTAAGCCCTAAAGGACGTGTCGGCCAACGCAAATCCCATTTAGAATGGGATTCTATTTTTCCAAATAAAAAGATTCCATATTACTAAGAGGGTGTTTGGATCCAGCTTTTAAGCATTTTTTTTATTAAATGGAGTGTTTGGCAAATTAAATAACTGCTTAAGAAAAGTTAAAAGGTACTTAAGAAAAGCTAAAAGCAAGAAGTTGGTTGATTCCAACTTTTTTTTATTTTGGCTTAAAAGCCATTTTAGTTTGACCAATAAAATTACTCTTTTGTCCCTTATAAGTTTTTATAATACCAAAATTATCCTCAGTCAAAGAAACTATTAAAATTTCTTTTTT
>ML257797.1:0-10518 GCA_005239495.1 Nicotiana undulata | reverse complement strand
CCCCCCCTCCCCGGAATTTTTTTTTAAATATATTTTCTGTTTTTTTTTTTTATCTTTCTTTTTTAATATATTATGCTTATATATAATTGCTACTCCTGTAATCAGCTCCTTTATAATGTTAACAACTTTAGGAATATTTTTGTCTTTTTAATAGGAAAAAGTGCTTACCAATACTTGTTTGCCAAACACTTCAACAGCTTTTTTTAATTTTCAGCACTTTTATCCAAATATATAACTGCTTATTTATAAAATAAGCTCCAACACTTAAAAGCTACTTTTAAGCCTACTTTTTTAAGCCAATCCAAACGGACTCTAATTTTGGAATAGACTTTGAGAAGGAAAAACCCACGCCTCTAACTTTTCCTGGTCCTATTGGAAAACAGGAAAAGTGTTGCAAATTCATGTATATATATATACATATTGTCCAACACGAGGGGACTACGGGAAAAGAAACGGAGGTGCACGAGCCTCACAAATATTCAAGAGATTATACATGTTTGACAAGGAAATTGTTTTCCTTTGTTCCGTTTATTTCTAGGCTGAATTTTTGAGAAAACTTCAGCACATGAATTTCATTCAATTTGTTCTTCATTGATCAAAGAGTTGATAACAAAGATCGGTCTCAGTGTGAATACGCATAGAGTTTTTGCACTATCGAAGAATTTTGAAACGAGACTCTCCTCACCAGATACCTCTCAGATCCGATCTTTAACATATAAATTGGGGTGTGCATTCGAATCGGTTTATCGATAAATCGAATCGATTATTTGTTATCGGTTTATCGATTTCGATTTCGAAATTTTCCTTATCGAGTTATCGATTTCGATTTCGATTTTGTCTTCTTCGGTTATCGGTTTATCGATAGACCGATAAGATACACTAAAAAGACAAATATACCCTTATTCTATAAGATTTTTATGCATTTTTCTTCACAAAAATTGTACTAAATCAGCCGCCTTTTAGTTAAAAACTTCATATTTTGTTTCTTTTTTGTTTTCGAAATGAGGAGTTGTGATTTGAATCGGGATTCTATTAATTGATTTTGAAGTTGATAATTTTCTGTTTTTACTGCGATCAAGAACTAAAACTACTTCAAATATGATATTCTTCACTTTTTTGTCCTTTTTCATCTTTTATAGGAGAAAATAATTTCAGGAAATGGTGTAAAAAAATTCTCTAATAAATAATTGGGCCTTAATTATTTCTTTTGTTACCGTGTCCCATTGTCGGTTTAGCGTTAATTTGATTTTTTTGTATTTGTCTGCAGTTGCTGCTCCAAAAGGTTTAGGCTCTTCTCTTCCTGGGACAACGCCAGGTAATTGAGTTTAATTGCTCAATGTTTCTCAAGGGATACCACATTTAAGGAATGATCATATTTAAAGCTCAAGAAAATATAGTTTAAATTAATGGAAAACAGAATTAGCCGTGATGATGTGTTTTTTATTTTTATTTCTTTATACCGTTGGAGTGTTGGTGGCATACATTTGATCCCTTACTTTAGTTCATTTTATGTGCTTGTTGACACAATTTTTATGTTATAAACGGTGTTCGTCTTATTTTAGCTTCTTTTTATCTATATTAGTTAGACGTGTTTATAGAGATATACTTTCCGTGGAATCCCGCAAATTTTTATATTGGTGTAATCGATAACCGAATCGATAAGTCCTAAAAATCGATAAATCGAAATCGAAAAAATCGAAACCTTTTTGAAACGATAACGATAAGCATATGTACAATCGATAATCGATAAGTAATTATCGATAAGGGTCAAAATCGAATCGATAAATCGAATGCACACCCCTACATGTAAATAATTTTTAAACACGCAAAAATCTTCCTAAGTATTGTTATTATCTTCCGCTGCGTATTGCGAACACCTATATATATATATATAATCCTTGATAATCATCATAACTATGTACATGTATTTGATAGTATTAAACTATCAAATACATGTACATAGTTATGATGATTATCAAGGATTATATATATATATATAATCCTTGATAATCATCATAACTATGTACATGTATTTGATAGTATTAAACTATCATCTATAGTTACAGTATGATCTATTTTTTATTCTAGTTGCCCCAACTTCATGTAGAAACGGAAAATTAAGGTCACTGTTTCATGGTGTTTAATTAGATGTTTCATTTTCCAGATTCAAGCAGAATCTGTGGAATTTTCGCAAGTTATCTATTTCACGAGGACACTCGCATAGGTCAATTCCAGTTCCCTGTCGTTTTACGGTATATTAGTTTTTGGATACGCGTTTTGCGTTTGAACCCTAATTTAATGAATATATAATTTTTAAAATTATCTAACTACAATATTAAATAATGTATTTGACTTTTAAAATAAATATTAAAGAACGATGAAAGTAGCCTATGATTACTTTGTGTGTAAATTGAAAGACATTGATCGTTTTTCTCATCAGTTTGACTTTGTTTATGGACGATCAGCCAAAATTTTAATCTAAGAGATGTTTGCCACCTTTATTATTCTATTTTTATTTTTTATTTCATATAAAAAAACAGATGTTATAAATATACACACAACTAAAATTTATTATTTTTGTGTTAAATATTTTTCCAACACTAACTAATGTTCCCAAAGAAAAAATCCTCGTTATTTTCCAATAAAAGATGTTTTTGTATTTTGAGGAAGGAAAATACTTTAATTACCTAACCTGAGAGGGTTTATCTATTTTGGAATTAAGATATATTTATTCAAAATGAAGGTGATCTTATTACTACAGTAAAATTTATAGAATTCAATAAACAGTTATGCTGCCATTCTACTAAATAGTTTTCAAGTTTGACAAACAAACAAACCAAATGCAAGAGTAATCAGTTCAATGACTAATCTATTTTACTTGAAGAGAAAATAAACTTGTGATATCAAAGATTAATGATTGGTCGTGCTAATTAAAAATTTAATACCTTAAAGTCAATTTAGTATAAGAGTTATTCCAATTAGCTTAGGAATCCACGCATTTTTTTATTTATTTTTTTAATTAGTTATCCACCTCCATCGAGTATGGATAAGGTCTTATAAATATAAAAGCATTACAAAAGTAGGATAGTGCATACCAGCTATCCTATATGTCTTAATAGGGAGGAACAAGCTTCCCCTTTACATCTATTTTACATCACAAAATATACTAGGGACAAATTCTCAGAGTGAGAGTCCTCTCGAATGAAGCTAACATATTATTAGGGGACGTCAAAATGGTACATCATGAGAAGTTGTCGATTCAAGAATAAATTCTTCTTCATAGTTTTGCTGCGGAGAGAAGGAAATCGGACTTTGTCCATGTTAACTTCTCCTCTAACCTCCCTGGGAAGTTGGTGGAAATTGTCGAACCAAGTAATGTCATTACAATTCAAGTCAAAGTTAGCCAATTGATCTGCTACCTTGTTGCATTTCCTGAAGCACTGTTTCATAGTAACTTCTTCAAAGTAATTCATTTGGTTTCTGATCAAAAACAACATCTTGTAATCTCCATGGAATATTATTGGTTTTTGTAATCCAATTTACCAGCATAAGAGAGTCACTTCCCACCTCAACTTTTTTGATATTATTATGAATGCACCAGTCTATACCATATTTCAGTGCTAAAGCTTCAGCAAAGTATTAGTTTCCGTGCCAAATGATATAGCATACGCCTTAATCAAGTTCCCATGGTCATCCCTGATAATACCTCCTCCTCCACTAGGGCCTGGATTGCCCTTAGAGCATCCATCGCAGTTCAATTTAATCCGTCCGTTGTGTGGGAAGGACCACTTAACAAAATTAGTATGAATTGCAGGTTGTGCAATATCAATTAATTTAAAGAAATGATTCCCTTTCATAAACGGATATACTACGGGAAATTGTTTGTGAGCAGTAATATTGAGTTGCTGGGTAATGTAAAGAATTATTCTGCTGGAGCACATTCTAATCCCTCCAAATCTGCTCTTACATCTAGCCTTCCAAATTTTCCAAAGAATTATGCCAGGTAGGATCTGTAGGGCAAATGTTTTTAGTGTATTTTGACCAATTTCCATCCACCAAGAAATGACCATCTGCCTAATATTGTTATGATCTCTTCTAATACCAAACATTTGGTTGAAGAAGAGACACACTGCTTTACCAACCATGTTGTTGATGAACAGGTGATCTTCATCCTCTGTACTAGAAATAATGCAACATGAACATTTGGAGGCCAATTGAGTGCCAAATCTGCCTAGGTTGCCATCTACAGATACCTTATGTCTGAGTTGCCTCCAAAGGAAGAAAGAAATTTTAAACGGACATCCTGGATGCCAAGTCATCTTATTAATCAGTGAAGTATTGGGAATATCTCTAAGATTTCTCCAAGCTGAGTTACAACTAAATCTCCTATTTATTGACACAGTCCATATTGGTTTGTCTTTTATATTGGGAGAGTTAATTTTAACTCCTTGAATTTGATGAACAACATGTAAAGGAAGGTTTTGAGAGAGTTTAAGAGTATTCCAGTTACCATTAGAGATATAAGAGGATAACTGATTCTTTGTGGAGGTATATGCAGTTCCAAATTGAGCCAGCTTACCCATTCCAGACCAGTTATCCCATCAAAAGTTTGAGTTGCCAGAGTTTATCTTCCACAAAATTAGGTAGTCAGTTCTGTGTCTGATGTTTATCATCCTCCTCCAATTGTGTGAGTGAGAGTTGTTCCATTTTCTGGCCATTGGGTGGACCCTTTGAGAGTATTTAACCTTCATAAAATCAGTCCAAAGAGATTCTCCGGTTCTAAATTGGCACCAAAGCTTAGCCGAGAAGGTATCTGAGATCTCTTGCAGAGTTCTAATGCCAATTCCTCCCTCTTCAATTGGTAAGCACAATTGTTTCCATGAGGACCAGTGATATTTCTGTTTATCTTCTAGGTTTCCCCAGAAAAAGTTTGCAAAGACTCTTTCAATCTATGCTAAAATAGTTTTTGGTGGTTGGTAAATAGACATCAAGTGAAGAGGTATTGCAGTTAGAACATGCTTGATAAGAGACTTTTTTCCACGTGTAGATAATAAGTTAGCATGCCAAGATCCTACTCGTTGGATGATTTTGATGTCCATCTTCGTAAAGAACTCAATCTTTTTTCTCCCATAAAACAGTGGACATCCTAAATATTTGATGGGAAATTATTTTTCTTGAAAATTCAAGTTCCTAGCCACAATACTTTTTCTCTTGGCAGGGATCTCTTTGTCCATCAGGAAATAACTTTTCTCCTTATTGATAAGTTGGCCTGAGTTATCCTCATATTTTCTTAGAGTGTCCATAACTAGTTGTAAAGTTGTTGTTTTTCCTGCACAAAAAATTATAATATCATCAGCATAAGATAAATGATTAATCTTTGGTCCATTTGGTTGCGTAGTAAAACCAATGAACTTAGGATTACTATATAAGTTATTAAGCTTTCTTGTTAAAACTTCAGCAACAATAATAAAGAGGTATGGAGATAGATGGTCTCCCTGTTTTACTCCCCTTTGTGATTTGAAGAATCCATGTCTTTTACCATTTGTTACCACTGTATACCACATATTGGATAAAAGGTTCCAGACAATATGAATCCATTGTTCTGCAAAGCCCATCCTCCTCATAACTGTGCCAAGAAAATGCCATGATAGTCTGTCTTAGGCTTTGTTCATGTCTAACTTAATCAGTAGATTACCTCCCTTATTAGGTTTTCTCATATCATGTATAATCTCTTGCGCAAGAAGAACATTTCCCCCAATTGCTGCATTTTCTCTCCGTTAAAAATAGCTCTCACCAGATGAACTATATCATCACCGACGATCTCCCATGTTTTCTGGAAGAACATACTATTAAAATCATCAGGGCCTGCAGTACTATTTGGATTTATATCAAAAACAACCTTCTTAACTTCTTCTAGAGATGGTTCTGCTAACAACATCTCAGTGTCTACTATTGTAACAACATTTGGTATGACATCCATGATACTCATATCAATCTCCTTGTTGTCTTGGCCGAAGAGTTGTTGGTAGAAGTCTACAGCAGCTTGCCCAATATTATCATCTCCTTCTATCAACTGGTCGTCAACCTTAATTCTATGTATATACAATTTTTTTCTTCTACCTCTGACCACACTATGAAAACATTTGGTGTTCTCGTCACCTTCAGGTTGCCATTTGAGGTTGGCTTTTTGTCTCCAAAAGGTGTCAACCATCTTGTAATGGATCAATAATTCGGCCTTGGCTTTATTGAGGTTCATTCTATCTTCTTAGTTCAAAGATTTCATATAATTAGTCTCACATTCATCACCTTGTTTTCTAGTAGTTGAATGTTAACAAAGATATTCCCAATTTTGTTTCTAGACAACTCACTAAGAGCTCTACCAGTCTTCTTCATTTTCTGATGAACAATCCAAAGATGTTACCCGAAATATCTGCCTTCCATTATTGTTTAACAATATCTCTGAAGTCATCTTGATCCACCCAAAAATTTGACAACTTAAAATATTTGATGTAGTTCCCTTCATCCTTTTCGGCAGTGATGAGAATTGGACAATGGTCAGAGCTTAATCTTGTCAAGTGCTGAATTGATATTTTAGAGAAGTATATATCCCACTCATTATTAGCGACCATTCTATCCAGCCTTTTCCATATGATATCATGCCATTTTCTTTCATTGCACCAAGTAAATGTGTGCCCTGAGTATCCCATATCTATTAAACCACAATCATTAAGACATTCGATGAAAGGAAGACTTTTACCAAGTCTATGTGGAACACCTCCCAACTTTTCTTCTGCATTAATGATTCTATTGAAGTCACCACAAACAGTCCAAGGGACAGAAACAGTAGTAGCAAAAGCTCTCATATACTCCCAAAGTTCCTCCCTTCCGGCAGACTTAGATTTTGTGTAGACAATTGAGACGAGAGCATCTTGGTCAGAGTTGTAATGCCTAACTTTACATGTGATCATTTGAAAATGGTTAGAATAAACATTACAAATCATATTAGCACTCCAGAAAACCCAAATCTTATTACTAGAGTTCGCAAAACAGCCCTCCATACCCAAAATATTTTTATAAAAGTCAATAGTAGTTTCTTGCATAAATGGTTCTTGTATAGCAATTAAAGAGATTTTATGAAGCTTAACCATGTAGATTAATATTTCTGTAGTATCTTGGAATTTCATACCCCTTATATTCCAATTGAGCAACTTAAACATGATTCAGAATATTAAGGGTTGTTTGTGAGTTTCTTTTTTGGCCCCTAGTTATAGGAGATTCTCTAGCTTTTCCACTTTCTTTGCTTTTTGATTTGCCCCCTGAAGGTATTATCTCCATTAAATTAGTAATACCAGTTAGGCCTTGGACTTCATTAATATCTTTCTTCTTTCCTCCAACAATTTGATGCAACATTGCAGTTTCTTCATCTGTAGTTTCCTCCTCTGATGACGCATCATCTGTTGTTTCCTCCTCTTCTGTAATAGCTGCATATTCCCATTCATCAGGAGGCTCTTTTTCATTCTGAGACTTGTCCAGGTTCTCCTCATTGTTATCCATCCTGATAGAATCAAACTTATTATGATTAGCTAATTCTTTCTCGTTAGTATTCTGATGTATCTCCCTTTGTTTATGAATCTTTGTAGTCTTTTGTTTCTGAGCACACCATTGTCTCTCCTCTTCTTTTCTCCTTTCATCATCTTGAAATAGGACGAATTGAAGAGCTTTAGGATCTTCAATGGGAATAACTATCCCGCTTATTTCTATATTCAAGTTTTTCTGGATATCTTCATTTTGAACTATTATTTGAGAGGCACTACAGGATGCTATATTTGTATCTTTTCTTTTATCCTTTGTAGTCTCCTTTGCTTGGTTTTTGTTTTGTTCTTCTATCCCCACAACATTGGAGTTCATACTTTTGATGTTCCCGACATTAGGTAGAGGTTTATCAACCCCAAAGATATCTCCAGTTGGTTTATACGCTTGTTTTGGAGGAGCACTCTTTCCTATTTTTGGGATGCTGTCCATATATTTGTTATTTTGGAAATCTCTGACCTTTTGTCTATCCTCTGCTTGCATCTCCTTTGGAATCAGTTGTTCTTTAGTCTGCTTTGTTTGGGGGTGTGCAGTATTGTTCTTCAATGTCTCATTTGTCTCATTGTTCTCCTTTTCCAGTCTTCTACATTGGTTGATTGAATGACCTTGTAGTCTATAATGCATACAATATTTAGGTACTCCTTCATACTCAATATTTTGTTCATATCCCTGAAACGGATTGGTCGATTTCCTTTGACCAACAAATACATGATTTAATCTTGGCTTAGTTAGGTCGATTTCTACTCGGACTTTTGCCATGCTTGGTCTAGTTTTTCCTTTAGTAGCGACATCCATTGCCATTGGAGTTCCAATAGGGCTCAGTATTTGTTTCACGTAATGCCAAGTATGTAAATGAAATGAGAGTTTCGTCAGTAGAACCCATACTGGAGTTAGAGGGTTGTCTTCCTCCGGAGTGAAGTCGGGAGTCCATCTGCTTAACCACATAGGATGACCATCAATTTCAATAACATGTTTAAATTAGACTGTCTTGAAGTCCTCTTCGTTGTAAACATCGATGAAGATATTCTTGTTTTCAAAGACTCCGATTTTAATCGAGCCTTTGATTGGGATGGTTTCCTTGACTACAGCCCGTATGATTTCAATTTGGGGTCGTGTTTTTAGAAATCGGCCATTGATAGTATATTTGCATTCCTCTGCCATAATACCATAGTAGTCCTCCGCATCAAATTTGACCGCCGGCATACCATTATGGGTTGTAATCTCCGCCTTAACAGATTCTCGATGGCGGCTAGAACCCGGCGATGATCCAGCAACTGCATTCAGATAGTTAGTTTTGGGTGGGGGTATGTCCTGGGATCTCAACGCTATGCACGAAGGCTCGGATGGTTGTTTCGAACGCACCGGAATAGGGCCAGACGCCCTCTCCATGGGTGGCGCGTGGGAAAAGAAAGAAATGTGAATTGGGAATTTTGTTACCGTTAGGGATGTGTTAGAGAGAGGTTAGAGCGAGAATGCTAAATTTCTAATTTTTTAAAGTCCAAAATAGTAGGACTATTTTTACATAGTTTAATAAAGGAAAAATTTATTAACCAAAATTTGAATTGATCTCAAAGTACTAATGTTACACCTCGCAGTATTACGTCTAAGTTATGCTTCGCAGTATTAAATTACGACGATGTTGCACCTTGTAGTATTATACATTGAATTTGGCGTAAGGTAATTGACATCACTCCAAGGAAAAGATTATTTGGAAATTATAAGGATTACGCTATTTCAAACAAGTGATAAGTAAATTCGTGAAGGTTAGAGGGGAAGCAAGTTAAAGAAAACGAGTTTTGTTGAAAATGGCCAATTTGGGATAAGTACGGGTCGAGCGATACTACCCGATAACTATGGACTAGTACCATACAAGGTACCATATGACCGTGATAATATAATATATGAAGTATATTAAAAATGAGTAGTATTTTTAGGTAATTTGAGATAATGCTTAATGCGGATAATTGATTAATTATTGGTTAGTGGGAGATTAACTAGTTAATTAAGTAATTATTGGGTGATTAAATAAAGACTTTGGATAAACCTAAAACCTTCCCAACGTGGCAACCCCCCCTCATTTCAAGATCGTGACTCTTAAGTTATGATTGAGAGGTTGCACCCTTTTAAGGATATCTACGCCTTTATCTCCTTTTTGTTAAAAGATGTTTAAGAAAATCTCTTTATTTTCAAATAATGGAGATGGAGTTTATTTAATATCTATTGTTTCTTAGTATATGTACGGCTAGATAATTTAGCATTAGAAGTGATATTTCTCTGAAGCATCTTGGATTCTAATTGGGAAAAGAAACATATGTTCCTTTTCTGATGTGAGGAAATTTGAGCTATATAGAGCAAATACAGATCTGTTTATTTCTAGTATATGAGCATGCAATAATTTCTAGTGGTTTCTCCTTTTAAGAATTTGCTGGAAAAGTGGAGGAGGTATGTTGCATGATTTTTTTTCAAAAGAAAATGATTCCTAAAAGCTCAAGTTACGTATTAGCCAGCCATGATTGCAATTGAGGATCCGTGAGAATTCTATTTGGAAGCTTTATACCCAATTGTATTTGATATTATCATCACAAAGTTTATCGCATGTTTCAAAGATCACCAATTAAGAGCTTACTTTTGCAATAGCAATGTGATTTGCTTCAACAATTCATATGCAATCGCTTAATACCGTAGCAACGCGGGGTTTGCGACTCTAAGGGAATACAGTGCAATCTTTCTAAAGAATATCATACGGATTTTCCCTACTTCGATCCGCCATCATGTGTTTTATCACAAAAGACGGGTGTTAGAGAGATTGTTAAAAGAATCGACTCAGGTATGTTAAGGCTATCCCTTCTTTCTTTTGGCATGGTTCAAATTATACTGAAGAAACGAGAAAATACACAGTTTCTATAAATTACTCTATTCATATAAATA
>ML257795.1:20667-32170 GCA_005239495.1 Nicotiana undulata | reverse complement strand
TCATCATATATCGGCAAATAACTTGTTCAAAGCATCAGATAATATCAAACAAACAGCTAGAACTTGCTCGTGGGTCCTACGGCTATCCAACATACAGTATAGATGCCACGTACGGACTTTCGTCACGTGGTACGTACGCAGCCCCCTCAACAATCACAATTAGCAACAAGGAGCCTAGGAGACATTTCCCCCTTACAAAGTTTGGAAAGGAGACTCACCTGGACAAGTACTCCTCCGGTCTATGGACAAATCGACAAGACACACGAATCCTCCAAATTACCCTCGATGGCTCTCAATTGGTGTTTTCAACTCCGAGCCTCGGCGTCCGAAAAATTACGATTCTTGAAGAAATGCGCTATACGTCGTCTAAGGATCAAGATTAACTCAATTAATCATCCAATAATAGCTCAAAATCAGATTTTTGAATTTTCTCAAAAACCCTCTATTTTTCCCAAACCCTCTTATGAATTTTCTTGATTTATGAAAGTGGAATTCCTCAAGAATCGAAGTTATAAACATGCGGGAAGTCAAAGAATTACTTACCTGAGTAAATGACTCGCCACAACTGATCTAGAGCTCCTAGAGGTCTCAACAATGGAGGAAAATCGAGTTTGGGAAGAAAAATAACGAAATGGGGCTTTTATAGAACTGCCCAGCAGTTCTCGCTCCTGCGGCCTTTGGATCGCAGGTGTGGACTCGCACTTGCGTGAAATTGGCCGTGCCTGCAATTGGCCTGGGCCCTGGGGGAGTTCGCTCCTGCGGACTTTGGATCGCAGGTGCAGACTCGCACTTGCGTGAAATTGGTCGCGCCTGCGATTGGCCTGGGCCCTGGGGGAGTTCGCTCCTGCGATCCAAAGTCCGCAGGAGCAGACTCGCACTTGCGTGAAATTGGTCGCGCCTGCGATTGGCCTGGGCCCTGGGGGAGGTCGCTCCTGCAGACTTTTGTCCGCTCCTGTGGAGCCGCGCCAGCGAGAGGAAGGGTCTCCCCTGCGACCTAGGCCGCTCCTGCGATGGATTGGCCGCTGGTGCGAGCCTCGCGCCTGTGGCTGATGGACCGCAGGGGCGGTCACACCAGAAACAGTCCCCCACCAGCTATTAATTGCTGGTGTTTGGTCCCGATTGGGGTTCGGGAGGCCCCTAGGCCCACCCGAGCCCCAGACAAATTATACCAACAAGTCCCAAATCATAAGACGGACTCGCTCGAGCCCTCGGAACACTCAAAAAATCATCCCAACTAGAAATCACTCTCCAAAACCCCCTTAGTTTCAAACTTAAGTTTTCAAGAAAATTTCAATGGCTCACCAATACGCCGAACGGGTCTATACTGCTCGGAATGACCCCAAATTTTGCGGACAAGTCATAAATGACTATACGGAACTATTGCCAGTTCCGGAATTCCATTCGGACCATGATATCATGAGGTCCAATTCCAGGCTGAATTCTAAATCTTATGAAATCCTGAATTCCAATTCAGGTGCCGAAATACTCCCGGGTCATCAGAAACCCGAGGCGAACATACGCTCAAGTCCGAAATCATCATCCGGAGCTGCTGGAGCTGTCAGCACTCGATTCCGAGGTCGTTTGCTCAAAATGCTGCTCGGAACCAAAAATTAGCCAAATAGGCTAGCCTTCAGGAACCAAGTGTTCCTGAACTGGCCAAATTACTTCTGAATCTCGAACTACCTGCCCACACAAGTCATAAGGCACGAGTAGCCGCTATGGAAAGAGTCATTCATGGGAACAGAGTCCCAACACACAAAACGATCGGCTGGGTCGTTACAATGAATCTGGGCACTTCAGGCAGTAATATGTCACAATTATAAACCCAGGATCATTATTATGTCTTGCGGATATATTGCCTAAGTGATTGACAATAGCGATTGAATTCAGAATCGATCGATGGAATCCTAAAGGCATGATTTCTACGGGGCTTATTGATTATAGACCTATAGACATGATTTTTAGGTGTGGTACTGATTTTAACTTATAAAGACAAAGTTTATTTCCTTTTAATCCTATAGGCATGATTTCTAACCACTGAGTTGAATTAAATCTTATATGCATGATTTTTAACTACTGAGTTTATATACATCCTATAGGCATGATTTCTAACTACTGAGTTAATTTAAATCCTATAGACATGATCTCTAGGTGTGAGACTGATTCCTTTTATACTATAGGCATGATATCTATTAACTGGGTATGGGCAAAAATTAAACATATTGCCAGGAAGGACAATTAAACTCAAACAACAAGGTCCTATAGGCATGATTTCTAATGCACATTTGTTGAAAATATACATAGATCCTATGAACAAGATTTCTAATGTACTGAATTAAACAAAAGTGCTATAAGCAGGATCTCTAGTATGAAAATGTAAAATACACAATCAAAATAATCATAAAAGTCCTATAGGCAAGATTTCTAAACACAATATAGTACTTACACAGTTTAATCAGCATAATTAAATCCTATAGGCAGGATTTCTACCCAGTTTTAACAAAAGATATAAGAAAACCCCCCAGCTTTACTAAATATCCTCAAATCTGTTATTACAGCCCAGAATATCAAAAGAATTACATAATGGTAATAGTTATACTATAGGGAGCCTTCATAGGCCCAAATAAACCTGGGAACCAGGCCTTCCAACATAACAACTTTGAGGCACAACATGAGGATCCATAGCACATTAGAACCAGGTTTCTGGCGTGTCAAAGTTCCTAAGGGCCTCAGGGGACCCAATGCAATGCTCACACCAGAACCACATTCAGAAGATAGTTCATAAGAGATTGGAAAACCAGTCCCTAGTGTGTCAGAGTGTAACAACCCGTCCGGTCATTTTGATCATTTGTATTTCGCTCGGTAGTTTGGGGGGCACGAGTAGCTCCATATGATGTATTAGGACTTGTGTGCAAAATTTGAGGTCATTCGGACGTGGTTTGATAGTTTCGGCGTCGTTGGCGACTTTTGGAAGTTTAAAAGTTCTTAGGCTTGAATCTGAGGTTGATTTGGTGTTTTGGTGTTGTTTCGGAGGTTCGACTAAGTCCGGGTAATGATATATGACTTTTTGGAATTATTGGTTGAGGTCCCGAGGGCCTCGGGTGATTTTTGGATAGGTTTAGGTTGTGTTGCGCTCGTTTTTCTTATGTTTCGACGCCGTTTCTTCAAGCATAAATGATATCATATTGAACAAATGAGCTCCGATTTCTTTTTTGAATGAAGAATTAGATCCGTATCGTCATTACAGACCCTTAGCAAAAAGAATCGTCGAATTTGGATATCGTCTGAGAATTTTATGGTTATTTTACTAAGGTTGCCAGATTTTTCAGATTAATTACGAAATTGCCACTGGATACGTATTTAAAAATTTGCACGATTTGCAAATATTAAAACATACGTATCTCCTTCATTATAAGGTCAAATGGAGTGATTCAAAAGCCTAACTTGACTAGAATTTCATAAGGAATCTATTGGAAACATAAAGCGAGTTTCGGGATCGTTTGTCATGAGAAATGAGGTAGAATAGCTGGCAGAAAATATATAAAACTAGAGTTTGTTCTTTCGGTCATATTTTGAGTTGGGAGCTCGTATTTGAGTTATTTTGGAGGCTATTTTCACCATAGGGATTGGGGTAAGTGTTCTCTACTCATTCTTTGTTATATTTTATGAATCCATCTTCGTTTTTGGGATTTGATTGATGATTTCAAAGTGAAATTGAGGCAATTAGGGTTTGAGTTTTGGAGAGTTTTAGGTAGGGATTTGAGGGACCAAACGGAGTCCGATTTTGACAAATTTTATATGGTTAGACTCGGGGGAGGACGTGGTATATTATTATGCCATTTTTTACTGATTTCGAGATATGGTCCCGGGGGGGAATTTTGGCCGATTTCGGATTTTTGGCATATTTTGTAGTTTTTATTGTGGAATTCCATTCGTTAGCCTATGTTGATGGTATTAATATGATTATGGTTAGATTCAGATCTTTTGGAGACCGAGTCTAGAGACGAGGGCATCCTGAAGTAGGATTTTACGATGTTAAGGTAAATAACATTTTTAACTCTGGCCTTGAGGGTATAAGCCCGGAGAATTTGATATCGTGTGATTGTTTGGAAGTGATACCCATGCTAGGTGACGGGCGTGTGGGTGTATACCTCGAGGGATGGAGACTTGGTCCGTCCCGTGAGGCCTCATGGACATCATTTGTGTTTAGGTAGTTACTTGTTGTTGAACTTGTCTGCCTTCATGTTAGAGATCATGCTTAGGCTATATTCATGCTCACGTTATTTGTTCTTAGTCATAGAAATTATTGTACATGTTTACCTCAGTCCCTATTATTTGCTAATATGATATGATACTTGATGTGGGTTGTGTCCCCTTATTTGTTGATGATGGTGAGGCTAGTGAGGCACATGATTGAGTGAGGCCGAGGGCCTGGTTGTGAGGATATTAATACCATAGCGCGTGAGCTGTCCGCGTAGCACGTGAGCTGACCGTGCGGGTCCAGGTATTGATACCACAGCGCGTGAGCTGTCCGCGTAGCACGTGAGCTGACCGTGCGGATCCAAGTATTGATATTATGGCACGTGAGATGTCCGTGCTTAGCACATGGGCTTTGGGAGCCCCTCCAGAGTCTGTACACACCCCCAATGAGTGCAGAGTGTTGAGTGTATTGAATGTGAGTGTTGAGTGATGGAGTGACATTGTTGTGAGGTTGCATTTACTTTTGTTGTTGTTGCATTTTACATGTTAATTTCTTTGTGGCATTTGTTGGTTTTATGGAATTTATCTGTTTATTCATGTTTTTTGTAAATTGTGAAAATAAATAATTGGACTGTTTTGCTTAGCTCGTCACTACTACTCAGTTCCTTAGTTATTTTTGTTACTACTGAGTCGGTTGTACTCATACTACACCCTGCACTATATGTGCTGATCCAGGTAAGTTTGAAGGCGGCGACCGTTGAATTCAGGTCGGCTATCTTTGGAGATTGCAAGGTAGCTGTCAGCGTCCACAGGACCTTATTAACTCCTTTTATCATTTATTCTTTTAGACTGTATTATATCTTAGTTCATAGTTTTAGACGCTCGTGACTTAGTGATACCCTGATGTTTGGGGCTAGCTTCCGTATCTTTATATGAATTATATTTAGAGTTGACTTAGTTTATAAGAAATTTAAATGTTGATATTGTTTTATTAAATTCTTAAAATCAATCAATAGTAATATTTCGGGAAGTAGGCTTGCCTAGAAACACGATAGGCGCCTCACGACCATGTTTGGATTTTGGACCGTGACACAGAGTTCAAAGGAGTCTCAATTGGACCCTAGACAGTGCTCACACGGGGGTGGTTGAGAACCTAAATGACTAGGGTGGGGTTTCTAAAAATCAGTACATAGCAGGGAGAAGGGGTAGGTTTTAAAATAGTTGGATTCAAGATTTAGAACATAGAGTTGCAGGCAGAACTGCACCAAGAAAACAAACAGAATTCATGCTTAAACACATAGCTCAAATAATTTGAAGTCTAGTGAAGTTAAATATTTGGACTAGTACTTAGGACAATCATCACATAAACAGTTAGGCAAAACAATTGTGTTGGCCAGATACATGAAATAAACAGACAGGGCAGAGGAGTTAAGCAACAAACTAAGTGATTATATGTTTATAGTATCTTGCCAAGTTCAGAACAGGTGTAGGATTAATGAAACATACTGAACCTTAAACTAACTTATGAGAGGATTCATATTATTCAAATAACTTAGTCCTAAGTTAACAGTTACTAAATGAAATCATAGAATCATGCGAAGGACAGAATCATACTTGGAATTGAAACATGCTAGTCAAGCAAAGCATAGAGAATGAAATTGCAAAGTTTAGGGCATACCAGTTAAGTAAGAAAGCAAGTAAGTATGCCGTGGTAGTTAAGTTCCAGAATAATTTGGCATTGGCTTTCAGCCGGCCAAGACCAGAGACACTTAGCACAGAAATCAAAACAAGAGAGAACAAGAGAAAGCTTAAGTTTTTAGTGAGAATATGAGAGTTCGAGTCTATCTAAGGGGAGGAGGGAAAAGAGTTTAAATAGTAGTCAACTAGGCAGATAAATAAGGTAATAATCCAAACATACACAAGTAAGGAATGAAAATAAAAAATAGAATCAATTTAAGTCGGCTTCAATCAATTAGCAGAACATAACATGCAAGTACTACTTACATTAGGGAGAGTATTATACATAATCAATCAATATTCAAATGCCGGATCAAATAAGGTAAAGAAATAATAAGAACATGGTAAATCGAACAAAATAAAGACATATCAGTACCATACAAGAAAGGAAAGACTGAAATCTCAGTAAAGATTTCAAAACCCTAATTTTGGGGTAAATAAAATTAGTCAACAATTAACGGCAAGAGTTAAAGATGCATAGAGACAGATAGACAGAAACATTAAAGGAAAAGTAATCAAATAATCGAAAACCCTAAATTTGATGTAAGTATAAAATAGGAAGAAATACAAAAGGGATGTAACAAAGATGCACAGAGATGGAAATACTAAAGATTAACATAGATTTGGTTCGTCTTTGAAAAAGTCGAAAACCCTAAATTTTAGGATAGGTAGAATTAGTCAGAAATAATAAAAAAATTATAATAATGATGCACAAAAATAGATATACGAAAACATTAAAAATATTTAAAGAATAGAAAATCACTTTAGATTTTTAAAGATTTTAACCCTAGTTTAAGGGTAAGTGAAAGATTTATTTTTAAATAGACGGATTTGCGAGTAACAGAGCAAATATAGATGAAGCATAAAAACAAACATAAATTGAACCAAATCTCGTTCGAACCAAAAATCTGAAACCCTAACTGAAAGAATCGA
Organism: Nicotiana undulata; assembly: GCA_005239495.1. Lineage (NCBI taxonomy): Eukaryota > Viridiplantae > Streptophyta > Magnoliopsida > Solanales > Solanaceae > Nicotiana > Nicotiana undulata. The sequence continues at coordinate 25,300 of ML257795.1, read as the reverse complement.
AAATATTCGTACTCACAGAGGTTAGGACGAACATAGACGGAAATAACCAAAATATAAGAGATTTTGAACCAGATCTGGTTCGAATCTCTCGAGATTAAGCCATTTGAGGCAAGCCAGTCAAGTGATATAAAAAATGAGTAGCTGGTAAGAAGGTAAGACCATATATGGTAAGGGATAGAGGAACGATTCCATTTCTGGTAGGAATCGAAGGGGATATGGGTGACGGCGGATTAGGGTTTGAGAAAATAAAAGGGGAGATGAGAGTGTTTGAGGGCGTCGTTTGGTGGAAAATGGTTTAGGGTTAGGAAGATGATAAGGGGGGAATTAATTAGGAGTCGTTGATCTTCTGAGATCAGCGGCTGGGATTTTACAAGGGCTTGGGTCGGTTCTTTTAAATGGGTATGGGTCTGGGTTGGACGGGTGTGGGTATTTGGGTACTGGGCTAGTTAATGTATTGGGCTGGGGTAATTGGGTTAGGCTCGGTCCGAAATTAATTAGAAAAATGGGCTTTGTTTTAAATATCCAATTAAATTAATAAAATAATTTATAAAAATAATTTATAAATACTAAAAATGTCATTTGTGCATGAAAATGATTTAAAATAATTACTTAACATTATAAAAATATAAAAAGTCATCTTTTTGTGTAAATAATGTAATTATGCATATATGTGGCTATTATTGCGAAATATTGCAATTATAGCCTAAAGATGCAAATATAATTATACATAAAATGTTTAAAGCTTAATATGAATATAAATGATAAAAATTAAGTAATAATTTATTATAAAATTATTTACATAATAAAATGCAGGAATAAATCGATTAAAACCCTTTAAAAATTATAGAAAATTATGGAAAAATACTTGTTGATGCTCATGGACTATTTTGAAGGTATATATATTATAAAAATATATGGGAAAAATTGGGTATCAACAAGTAGCACCAACATTTTTTAGCCCAAACGGCATTACATTATGACAATAGGTGTCATACTTAGTGATGAATGAAGTCTTTTCCTGATCCTCTGGGTTCATTCGAATTTGATTGTACCCGGAGTAGGCATAAAAAACTAAGGATCTCATGGACGGCCATGGAATAGATCATGTGATCGATATTCGGCAGAGGAAAAGAGTCATTGGGATATGTTTTGTTTAAATCTTTATAATCTACGCACATTCTAAGTTTGTTCCCCTTTTTAGGGACTACAACTACGTTTTCTAACCATTTGGGATATTTTACTTCCTGAATGGATCTTATTTTGAGAAGTTTGGTTATCTCGTCCTTGATGAATGCATGTTTTACCTCGTACTGGGGCCTTCTTTTTTGTTTTATCGGTCTGAACTTCGGGTCCAGGCTTAATCAATGTGTTGTGATCTTCGGTGGGATCCCTGTCATATCTAAGTGGGACCAAGCAAAATAATTCATATTATCGATAAGAAATTTAGTGAGTTTTTTCCTGAGTTCGAGGGTTAACCCCGTACATAGGTATACCTTTCGATCAGGTAGGTATTTGATCAATATGACCAGTTCCAGATCTTTGACTGTTGATTTGGTGGCGTCAGAATCCTCGGGGATTATGAAGGATCGGGGGATTCAGTAGTCATCGTCCTCATTCGTTCCCTACTTCTCTGATTGGGTCGAGGCTGGTGGTTGTGGTTTCTATTTAGACTCTTGTTTTCCTTTGGTCTCCGATACCTTTGTTGGCGAAAACGCCGATATCTTTTGCAGCATGTTGTTCCCCATACATCATTTTCACTCCTAACGGCGTTGGAAATTTTAGCATTTGGTGAAGGGTTGAAGGGACCACCCTCATATTGTGAATCCACGGTCTTTCGAGTAGGGCGTTGTACCTCATATCGCCCTCAACTACATGGAACTTGGTTTCTTTAATAGTACCAATTATGTTTACCGGTAAAATGATTTAACCTTTTTTCTGGCCATGTTGAAACCATTGAGGACCCGAGCTGCGGGTACGATTTGATCTTGTAGGCCGAGCTGCTCTACGACTCTCGATCGAATAATGTTCCGAGCTCCCTTGATAAATTAAAATACGCTTAACTTGAACTTTATTCATAAGGATAGAAATTACCAAAGCATCATTTTGGGGCTGAGAGATCCCTTCTTCTTCCTCGTTGTTGAATGATACGGTGCCTTATGGCACATAATCTCGGGTTTGTTTTTCCCTAGTAATTGATACTTTAGTGCGTTTGAACATGGGCCCTTGTGGAATATCGACCCCACCGACGATCATATGAATCATGTGTTGTGGATATTCCTGCTCATTTTTTCTGTTGGCATCCCTATCTCTTAAATGGTTTTTAGCTCGATCGCTCAAGAACTCTCGAATGTGGACCTCGTTGACTAGAGAAGCTACCTCCTCCCTCACTTGTCTGCATTCTTCGGTTCTGTGGCCATGTGTACCGTGGTACTTGCATATTTTATTGGGGTTTTCTTGGGAAGGATTGGTTTGTAGGGGTCTGGGCCATCTCGTATCTTTGATTCTCTCAATGGAAGACACAATACTTGATGCGTCGATGCTGAAGTTGTACTCCGATAATCGTGGTGCCTCTGTTTAATTGGCATGCTTCTCGAAACCACTATTGCTCATGAGTACTCGAGAACTTTGTCCTCGTGCGCTCCTTCGATCATTTCGGATGGGATTGCATCATGGGCTGTTGTTTCTTCGATATGCGTTATATGGTTGATATCGGTATCTGTTCGACCGAGGTTCTCTGTCGATATCCCTCTGATTCTATGGACGGGCATGTTCGGATAAACGGAACCGGAAGGTGTCCCCAGTTGGTCATACTTGACCCCGATATTTGACTGGTATCGATTGTGCACATCGGCCCAGGTTACCGCCGGATATTCAATTAAATTCCGCTTCAGTTGACGTGATGCCACCGAACTTTGTTCGTTCAATCCTTGAGTAAAGGCTTGAACAACCCAATTGTCTATGATCGGTGGTAATTCCATGCGTTCCATCTGGAACCGATATACGAACTCCCTCAATATTTCATTGTCTTTTTGCTTCACCTTGAAGAGGTCCGATTTCCTAGTCGCAACCTTTATTGCCCCAACATGTGCCTTTACAAAAGAGTCTACAAGCATGGCGAAGGAATCGATAGAATTAGGTGGTAGATTGTGATACCAAATCATTTCGCCCTTAGATAGAGTCTCTCCAAATTTCTTTAGTAGAACATATTCGATCTCATCATCTTCTAAATCGTTTCCTTTTATAGCGCATGTATAGGATGTGACAGGCTTATTAGGATCGTTCTTCTCATTGTATTTGGGGATTTTCGGCATGCGAAACTTCTTCGGAATAGGATTCGGAGCCGCACTTGGGGGGAACGGCTTCTGCACAAACTTCTTTGAATCCTTGCCCTTTAAAATCGGTGGTGCCCCCGGTATTTTGTCAACCCGGGAGTTGTATGTCTCTACTTTCTTATCATTTGACTCAATTTTATTTTCTCCCAATTCAATTCATTTAGTGAGATCCTCGAGCATTTTCATAACGGTGGGGTTAGTCCCCGCTTCATTGGCGTTTGACCTTTCTGGCACTGGTTCGGTCCGGTGGGTGACCTCTGGTTCGAATCCACTCACGCTCGATGCTGATTTTGTAGCTGTGCAATAGCGACTTGTTGAGCCTGTAACATCTCAAATATTAATTGGAGGTTGACTCCTCTATCTCCTCCGCCCTGCGTACCTCGACCAACAGATCGGCCTTCCCTGTGTACGCTATCTTTCAGGATCAGCGCCCAAATTTACATTTAGGGCGATATGTAAACTGATGTCAGCAGGATTGGAAATTGGTGCTCTCTTGAGATCAGTCTGAGGCACCTCAACCCCTGGGGTGACTTTATTGTCGTTTTCCCCATGAAATTCGACGTTGTTGTCACCATGTGTGGGTGTTGTTTGTGTGTTTGACATGTTTTATCCTGAAAACAAAAACACTTACAAGAACAAGCGTAAAGTAGTTTGTGTTATCGTAATCAGTATTAAACAATCACTATCATCCTTAGCCCCACGGTGGGCGCCAAACTATTTACCCCAAAATTTGGATAACAATTAAACTTATATTATGGTTTAAAGGATATGTGATTTCACTCAACACCAATTGGTGAGTATGAAGATAAATGATAGAATTAAATTATAGATAAAGCAAACTAGTTTTCATACATAACTCAGTCCTCGAGTCGAAGTACTCTCGAACTGATAGGTGCAAGAATAGTAAGAAAATATAACAAACTGATGAACAATAATGTAAGAGAGAAAGAAAGAATTATATAGCTTTGATCTCTGTGAATAATGATGTCTTACAAATTATTAGAACTCCCCTTTATATAGTAGAGGAATTCTACTTATGGTATAACTCTAATTACAGAAAGAAATCCCATGATTACCTGATTAACCGCTTCTGATTTGATCAGTTCCGAGATTTACACCGTGGTCCTCGGCCAGTCATAGTTATCTTGCTTTTCTGTTTATTTTCCGTCTCCGATCTTACTCGGTGCCTGTCTCATTTGGCTTCGGTCGCTACCAACCTCGATCTCGACCTTATCCTCGTGATTGAGTCGAAGTCAACCTTCAATGCAACTTCCTAATCCCGATCGAATAGTAAAATCGGG
>ML257795.1:7996-20562 GCA_005239495.1 Nicotiana undulata | reverse complement strand
TGCTCGAGAGATAGCTGTCCATACACTGATAAGGGATGTATGGATTCTCGAGAAGAGAGGAGCCGTGGTGGCCCCCCCCGGACCACCCGGATCCCACGAGTGAATCGAAAGTTGGATCTACATTGGATCTCATCCGAATCGCCCCATCTATCCTTCTGATGAGGAGTTTGGTTTCAAACCCTGGTTCGAACAGGAGGAGCAAAGTTTGGAATCATGTATCATTGACCCTCAGTGATTTCTAAGTTATCAAAAAGAATGGTGTATGTTAAGTCTCGAGATTTAAAAGTTATTGACAATAGTTAAATTTCTTAAAGATTTAACTTTGAAAAGTGTTACAATACTCGATAAGTTTTCATGGATAAATAGTATATAGGCTAGCGTCCGGACATAGGTTGTCGCTCGAACTTGAAAATATAAGTTTATGAAGATTAGATGAAAATCAAAGTGTTTGGACATACTTTATACTTGAAAAGAAGTTAAAGCTTTGTGATTAGAAAACTTGAAAAACTAGTCTAACTATTTTTGGAGCTTGAAAAAATCATCTTAAGAAACTACCCAAAAACTGATCAATATTTATAACCAGACAATACTTCGAAATTGTTATAAAATAATATAACGAGAAGAACCGTATTGCAGAGAAAAGTAGAGAGAGATAATTCTTATTGATTGGGATAATTTATAATGGGGTAGAGCCTCTATTTATAGGGAAAAAATAATTTAGCCACAAAGTAAGAAACTCTCTAAAAGATAGACATTCACTCTAATTATAATTTTATTCATAATACTCCCCCTTGAATGTCTACTCAATAAGTAATGTGCCTCGTTAAAACCTTACTTTAAAAAATTCTAGTAAAGGAAAAAGAATACACATGTTTAATAATACGCCTTTTGATTGCCTAGTTAAAAACCTTGCAAGGAAAACCTAGTGGAACAAAACCTTGTAAGGGAAAAAGAGTACAACGCGTTTTAACACCCCTGATGAGAGCATCAATTCACATCCTTGAGTCTTCACATCCCAGTCTTGTGCACAGTTTCTTGAAGGTTGAGGTCAGCAGAGATTTGGTGAATAAATTAGTCATATTAACTCCAATGAATATGTTGCACCTTGAAAATTCTCGCTATCACATTATCATGCTTATAGTTATAGCAAGATAAAAATATGCACAAATTACACTTAGGATGAAGTACTTCAGGACCAATAATTATATATGCGTTAAGCAATTTAAATCCTTCAGGGATTGTCATATAAGTTAAGTCATATAAGCCATATAAATAGAATTTAGATGCATATAATATTTTTATGTCATGCTAGACATAAGATAGATAAAAGTGATTGCACATATCATTGACTTTATACTTTCAAGTGATTGAATTGCAGATCCAAAACTGTATGCCTTTCATATGAAACCAATTTTACTCGAATTGTTTCTCGGACTTAAGATCCTCATATGTTTATTTAGCGTTATCATAGATATCGTCGACGAACATTTTATATCAGTTTCAATATTTTTTTTCATAAAGACATAACATAAAGATCTCTTCATTTATATTTTTCAGGTACCTGAACCTCTTTTGAGATTTTATGAAGTGTTATGTCATATGATCTTCTAGATCATTTGCCTCCTTATTATGATCATTTTGATCATTTGCTCAACTTATTTATCACGAATTTTATTTGAAACTGATTTGTCTATACGCTTTAAGCGTCCCACAAACTTTGTCCTTCTAGAACTTATTCTAATAAGAGCATTTGTAGTGAGAATATGGTTACTTTCTTTGGGGTCAGAAAATGCGTCTAGCATGCTTTGCAATATATTGTAGATGAATTATCTTTTTATGATCTTCAAGTTCATATTATCTTATTCGGGGATCTAGATGTAGAAATGATAATTCATTCCACGTAACGTTTTCTGTATTGTTCATCTTGTCTCCCCCTCATGTTAGATAAACTAACTTGCGTCCTCAACTTTGGAAGCTCATCTTTGTGCGTTTATAGTGTTAATTAAAATAAATCGCACTTTAATAATAATAAGATGGAATTATTTGGTTTCTGACCCTGAACCATGTGAGGGAAGAATGTAATACACTTTTGTGTATAACGTATACCAAACTGATATAGATAACTTCGTTCTAATCAACAATAGCTTAGTCATTAAGTGGAGGAACTAAATAAATCATTTTGGTAAACCAACTGTGATGTAAACCAACTTATCAAGATGAACAATCTTGAATAGACAATCTGGAAATTATACTCTAAATTAAATTATTGAGCAAGTTACCTCGCACACACCATGTTGCAGGTTAATAATAATCGCACATGTAACCATCTCATAGATGCATCTTATGTGGTATACATGACAGGTGAATGGTCTTATATTCACCTTTGATATTTCCAACATTCGTGGGATTCAATCCCAATTTCAGTTGGTCTATTAATTAATGAGAACGAGGAGCATAAGAGAATTCGTAAAGAACTTTCTAGTTCTTTAATATTTACCCATGTGAATTCTCTTTTATTTTTGCACATCATACTTAAATTAGCATTGCTAAACCAATTATGACAACTGGATAAATTATCAATATTGATAAACCTTAGGATTTACCATGGTGTGTGCAATTATGAATAAAATCCAAGTTTATCATGGTATGAGTTTTATATCAATAAACTTCTACTTTATTGTGGCATTCTTTTGTTTGTGTAGTACAAACTGGAGAATAAAGCGGGTAACTTTTCACATAGATATTACGCCGCTACAAGTTGTAGTAATAGAAGATATTAAATCTTTCCTTTATTTATAGTCTCAGTATAACCAATCGCTTTCGCGAATACTTTAGAAACTCAATAAGTTTCTTTGAGACTAACTACGACATAATACCGTATTGGTAATCATTTGTGTTTCTCCCAAAATAGTATAATTGGCTCTTGCAAAGTTCTCAATTAATTTTATACTACCACATATTCATCAACATCCAAGGTGAATATCTCTTTTAAATAGAAAGTTATACCATTATGGCCATGGTCAAAATCATTATAGGCAAGATATGTTTCTTCTATTACTATTGCCCTGTAATTTTCACATTGCCATAATATTTTGGCATAATCACATTAGCTACGTGATCAATGACAGCTCATGTCATAATAATGAAATTATTTTCTTATTTCATCTCAAACCTCCTTCTAGAGGTGAGTGTGGTATATTCACACGTTCATATTCTTTTAAGAATGAATATATATTATAAATCACATGTACTCAAATCCACATCATGAAAGGGCCATAATCATCTATATGTGCTTTACAAAATCTCATGTCAAATCGATGACGAATATTACTTTCACATAGTGATGTATTATTTTAAGAATTCTTATTGTTCTCATTATCACATTGATGACGATTATTATTTCATCTATTGCACGTCCACATCCGTTGATACATTCACGGTAATAGACTTATCACATATTGCTATCACATTCTCTTAAGGGAATGAGAATGAAGTAAATTCAATGGGACGAGTTTTCAATTCTTTGCCCACAATCATACATGAATTTGATCATGGCAAGGCATAAAAATTTTACCACTTTGGGTAGTTATAATTTCTTTCAAACTCCATTAGAGTTACAATTAAAATTTATCGTCATTGCTTGTATTTAAAATCAAATTATAGAATAAAAGAGAAAAATACGTTAAATTACTTACCTTAAATCCAGAATTTAATCATGAAGGAAGTTCATGGAACAATTGACAATGGGTAGAGAAAAGTAGAGAGAGATAATTCTTATTGATTGGGATGATTTACAATGGGGTAGACCCTCTATTTATAGGGAAAAAATAACTTAGCCACAAAGTAACAAACTCTCTCAAAGATATATACCCACTCTAATTACAATTTTATTCATAACAGAAATATATTTTTTAAATAAAGAAAGAAAACTTGTGACCAAACGGCAGATAGATAGCACGTTTAGAGTTGTACATAATTGAATAGTTGAGATTTCTTTATATTTAATAACCAGACGTAAGTGATCAGTAAAAGCATGGGCTTCTAAAAACAAATGTGTAAAAGCATGTTATTGCACCCACAACCACAATCGAAAAAGATGCAATTTCTCCTAGTGGATATCTACTCTGCCTGTTGTAAGCTATTTCGTCTGTTGTTTGACTATGACATAAAACTGCTGACTCGAACCTAACAAAATAAGAGCAAAAGCTTCCGCAAGCAAAGATATGACACTAAGGCAAACAGACTGGAGGGCGTGTGGCCGGGTGGAGCATGTTAATGAGTTCAAACTTAATTCATTATTTCGATACGGAACTATATAACTAATTAATTAAATTTAAACAAGAGTTAAAATTCTATTCCCTCCGTTTATTTTGGTTGTCCACTATAACAATCTGGTCGGTCATTTTGAGAGTTTCTAGCCACGTTTTCTCATTTTTCTACTTACATTGTGTTTTATTGTTGTTTTATGATTTATCGGGGTAGTTGGTTCGGGTCCGGAAGGATTTCGGAATTAATTGATACATTTAGTCGCATAATGGAAAGGTAAAGTTGGAAAAGCTGACCAGACATTGACTTATGGGTAAACGACCCTGGATTCGAGTTTTGATAGTTTTGTTAGCTCCGTTGAGTGATTATGGACTTAGGAGCGTGTGTGGATTGTGATTTGGAGGTCTGTGGTAGAATTAGGCTTGAAATGGCGAAAGTTGAAATTTTGAAAGTTTGACCGAGGGTGGGCTTTTTGATATCGGGGTCGAATTCCGATTTCGGAAGTTGGAGTAGGTTCGTGGTGTAATTTGTGACTTGTGAACAAAATTTGAGGTCAATAGAACGTGGTTTGATAGGTTTCGGCGTCGTTTGTAGAATTTGAAAAGTTCATTAGGCTTGAATCCGTGTGCAATTCGTGTTTTTGATGTTGTTTGAGGTAACCTGAGGGTCCCACTAAGTTCGTATTGTATAAGACTTGTTAGTATGTTTGGTTGAGGTTCCTGGGAGAGGGGGGCTCGAGTTGAATTCGGGTGGTTAACGGACTTGGAAATAAGTTGAGAAGCAGCTGAAGTTTTGCTGCCCCTGGTGTAATTGCACCTGCAGAGTGGGAACCACAGGTGCGAGCCCGCAGAAGCGACCAAGGAAGAGATGAGCAGAGGTCGCAAGTGCCAAGATTTTCCCACACTTGCTTGGCCGTAGAAGCGAAGCTTTGGGCGCAGATGCGAAGAAGGGCGCATGTGCGATGGCTGTTCCGCACCTGCGGTTGCGCAGATGCGGGTAATGTGTCGCAGAAGCGGAGGCACCTGGGTTAAGTGACTTCCGCAGAAGCGGAGTTCCCAGTGCAAAAGCGATTTCGCAAGTGCGAAAACACGTCGGCATGTGCAAAAAGCCTGGGCAGAACATATAAAAAACGAAGGTTCGATTTTGGCTTCATTTCAACATTTTGAGATCGGATTTTGGAGATTTTGAGAGGGTTTTTCAAGGGGAATTCTTGAGGTAAGATCCTTGTGTCCATTTTTCTTCAATGGTTACGTCCCACTGATTTTACACCTAGTTAGTAAGTTTTTGAGATGAAATTGGGGGTTTAAGGCTAGGGATTTGGAGAGTTAACTTTGGTGATTTGAATGGACGAGTGCCGAGTGATGAGCTATTGAGGTAGTCTGAGTGATTGTTGCCTTGAGAGGCTGTATTTTCTTTTATTGTTGTTGAATATGCCATATATCACCATTTGAACTTCTAAAAGATATTATATCCGGATTTCTTTACCTGAATTTGGCTTCTATAAACTGATTTGACTTAAATTGCGGGAATCGAAAGCATGTTTATTTTTCCTTGTTGAAACTACTGGAAAGGAACTATAATTGTGTAGCTCGTCACTATCTTTAGTCCTTATTTAGTATTGTTACTTACTGAGTTGGTTGTACTCACGCTACACCCTGCACTTCGTGTGTAGATCCCAGTGTTCCCAGTCATAGCGGGTGTTGATATTTGAGCAGCTGATCCCGGAGACTATTGAGGTAGCTGCATGGCGTTCACAGGCCTTGACTCTCCTTCATTATCTTTATTTGCATTGCAATTCTTATTCCTAAGACATTGTAGTAAACTGTTTCAGGTATAGACTCACGTACTCAGTGACAACCCGATTTTGGGAGAGATTTGTATTACGCTGTGGATTTATTTTTGTTTTTAGTAAGGTTTCATCAATATTAACTGCTTTTCTTTAAATTTTCAAGTTCTTCACTATGTTGAAATGGTTAACTAGTGGCTTGCCTAATTCCACGATAGTCGCCGTCATGACGGTTGGTTTGGGTCGTGACATTTGCACTCCCTTTAGAAAAATAATTAAAGTGCGTATTTTACAATTTTACCCATAATAATAATAATTATTATTATTATTATAATATTTCAAAAAATATTGAAAATTAGTTTTGGGAATGAGTAGTTAATGATAACGGTAAAACAAGAAAAAAATTGTCTTTCTCTTGATTTGCTAAAATAGACAAATAAAAGTAAAAATATATTTCCAGTATAATGACAAGTAAAAATAAACGAATGGAGTAATAAAAATCAAAATTATGAACCTGCAATTTTAGAAGCAATGAATTTAGCGGCAAACATCTTAAAAGTTGCACATATCAAATTTAATTTTGAATCTAGCTCTGTGTGCGAGTACTGGAAAGAGTAAATCTCATATTCATTTCACCAACAGGGGTGTGATAATGGTTAATACTCCTTTATCTATAATCAGATCTTCTCTTCGAGTCCGAAATATGAATTCGCGTTTGTTAGGAAACATTTTACTTAATGTATGCACGAATTCGAATTTAATCGAGCTCTAATATAAATACCGAACACGAAGAGGATGGAAACCAAATAAAATCTCGTATTCATTTCTCAAATTTGCCATTGGGAAAGGGCGAGGTCACAACCTATTTTTATGCATCCTTGGCTAAAACGTCAAGAAAGCTGACATAATATTCTTGATCATATTTGAGCTTGCAATTAGCTATCAAGGCATCATACACGAGGCTGAGACAAGGAACAGGCTACCAAGGCTCAACTTGTTCAGAGGATTGTACTTGTTACGACAATACAAATCAACGAATCTTATAGTGATGCCAAAAATCTAGAATCTGATCAAAGAATAGACCATAAGCTATTATGGGTAGACTTGCGATTTTGAGAACTGAAGGATTTAAATTTTTTCCTTTTTTTTCCCTTTAAGTTTCAACTAAATTTGTGTCAAGTCACGAGAAAGTATGATTCCATGACCACTTTGTGTACGGTAGAAATCGGGGTTATCTGATTTCACTATTTGATCGAAACTCGAGGTCAGTATCAATCGAAGCCAAGAGAGATAAACTTCGAGTAACATCGGGGATAGCTTAGTAACGGAAATAGCGAGATATTCGTGATTTGCCGAGGATCGTGGCGTGAATCTCAGAATGGATCAATCCAGAAGCGGTTAATTAGTTATTTATACGATTCCCTTCTGTAATTAGAGATGTACCATAATTAGGTTTCCTCTACTATATAAAGAGGAGTTCCAATCATTTGTAATCATCATTAGTCACTGACAAAATGCTATACAACTTTTTTTTCCCTTGCTTACTCTTCATCAGAATTATTTTATCTTTATTGTTCTTATACGATTATCACCTCGACAGTACTTTAATTCGAGGTCGAGGTTCAACTCGCACACTAGTTTGTTTAGTTTACAGTTCAATTTTGTCATTTACTTTCTTATTTATCAATTGGCATTGGGTGAAATCACATATCCTTAAAACCACAATATAAGTTTAATAGTTATCCAAATTTTAGGGTAAACAGTTTGGCGCCCACCATGGGGCTAAGGATAATAGTGATTATTCGATACTGATTCCGATAACACATACTACTTTACGTTTGTTCTTGTCAAATATTTTTGTTTTCAGGATGAAATATGTCAAACTCACAAGCAGCACCCACACATGGTGATAATGACCTCTAATTTCACGGGAAAAACGACAATGTAGTTGCTCCAGGGGTCAAAGTACCACCAGTTGATCTCGAGGGAGCACCAATTGCCAATCAAGTCGACGTCAGTTCGCATATCGCTTTTAATACGGATCTGGGCGCGGACCGCGAAGGGAGTGTACGCAGATAAGGTCGATCTATTGGCCGAGTCACATAGGGTGGGGGAGATGGAGGAGTCAGTCTCCAAGTAATATTCGAGATGTTACAGGCTCAACAAGCCGTTATTGCACAGTTACAAAATCAACATCGAACGCCGAATAAGGTCGAACCGGAAGTCGCCGTCCGAACCGAGCCAGTACCAGAAAGGTCGAATACTAGTGAATCGGGGACTGACCCCGCAATAATGAAGATGCTCGAGGAGCTCACCAAACGAATTGAATCAACAGAGAAGAAAATTGAGGCAAATGATAAAAAAGTAGAAACGTAGAACTCCCGGGTTGATCAGATACCGGGGGCACCACCAATTTTGAAAGGGATGGATTCGAAGAAATTTGTACAGAAGTCGTTTCCTCCAAGTGCGGCTCTGAAGCCCATTCCCAAGAAGTCTCGCATGGCAGATATCCCTAAGTATAATGGGACCACCAATCCCAACGAGCATGTCACCTCTTATACATGTGCCATCAAAGGTAACGATTTGGAAGATGATGAGATCGAATATGTTCTATTGAAGAAGTTCAGAGAGACTCTACCGAAAGGGGGAAATGATTTGGTACCATAATCAACCGCCAAATTCCATTGACTCATTCTCCATGCTTGTGGATTCTTTTGTAAAGGAACATGTCGGGGCCAAAAAGGTTGCGACGAGGAAATCAGACCTTTTCAAAGTAAAATCGAAGGATAATGAAATGCTTAAGGAGTTCGTGTCTCGGTTCCAAATGGAACGCATGGAGTTTCCACTAGTCACATATGATTTGGATGTTCAAGCCTTCACTTAGGGGTTGAATGAACAAAGTTTGATAGCATCACGTCAGGTGAAGCAAAACTTGATCGAATATCCGGCGGTGACGTGGGACAATGTGCATAATCGGTACCAATCGAAGATCAGGGTCGAGGATGACCAATTGGGAACTCCTTCCGATTTCGTATATCCGAACAGGTCCGCAGGCAAAAATCATAAAGATATCGATAGGGAACCTCGGTCGAACAGAGACCGATATAATCCATACAACGCAGACCACAGGAACGGCGGTCTCGGACGCAATTCCACTCGAAACGACCGAAGGAGCGATCGAAGACAGAGTTCTCAGGGAATTATGAGCAAAAGTTGTTTTGACAAGCACGCCGACCCCACAGAGGCACCCCGATTATCGGAGTATAACTTCAATATTGATGCGTCAGGTATCGTATCGGCAATTGGAAGAATCAAAGACACTAGGTGGCCCAGACCCATACAAGTTAATCCTTCCCAAAGGAATCCCAATCAGATGTGCAAGTATCATGCCACACATAGCCACAGAACCGAGGATTGTAGGCAACTGATAGAGGAGGTAGCTCGTTTATTCGACGATGGTCACTTTTGAGAATTCTTAACTGATCGAGCCAAAAGCCATTTCAGAGAGAGGGACGCCAACAGAAAAAATGAACAGGAGGAGTCACAACATGTGATACATATGATCGTCGGTGGGGTCGATATTCTACAAGGGCCCGTGTTCAAACGCACCAAAGTATCAATTACTAGGGAAAAACGAACCCGATATTATGTGCCAGAAGGCACCGTATCATTCAACGATGAGGAAGCAAAAGGAATTTCTCAACCAAACAACGACGCTCTGGTAATTTCTATCTTTATGAATAAAATTCAAGTTAAGAGTGTTTTAGTGGATCCAGGTAGCTCGGCAAATATCATCTGATCGAGGTTCGTGGAGCAACTCGGCCTGCAAGATCGAATTGTACCCGTAGCTCGGGTCCTTAATGGTTTCAACATGGCCAACGAAACAACTAAAGGAGAGATCATTCTACTAGTGAACGTAGCTGGAGCTATTCAAGAAACCTAGTTCCATGTAATCGAGGGCGACATGAGGTACAACGCCCTACTCGAGAGGCCCTGGATTCACAATATGAGGGCAGTCCCTTCGACTCTCCACCAAATGATGAAATTCCTAACACCGGACGGGGTGAAAACAGTATATGGAGAGCAACATGCTGCAAAGGAAATGTTCGCGGTCGACTAAGTAATACCGATATCGACGCTTTCGACAACAAAGGGACCGGAGGCCAAAGAAAAACAGGAGACAAAATAGCAGCCACAGTCACCAGCCCTGAATCAGTCAGAAAAGCATAAAATCGAAGAGTAAGATGACGACTAATGGATCCCTCAATCCTTCATTATTCCCGATGATTCCGATGCCACCAAATCAACAATCGGGGAGCTGGAGCAGGTTATACTGATCGAGTACCTGCTCGATCGAAAGGTATACCTGGGGATGGGGTTAACTCCCGAACTCAGGAAAAAACTCATTAAATTTCTTATTGATTATATGGATTTCTTTTCTTGATCCCACTTCGATATGACAGGATTCCCACCGGAGATCACAACACATCGATTGAGCCTGGATCCGAAGTTCAGGCCAGTGAAACAAAAGAGAAGGTGCCAGTGTGAGGTAAAACTTGTATTCATCAAGGACGAGGTAACTAAACTTCTCAAAATAAGATCCGTTCGGGAAGTAAAATATCTCGAATGGTTAGAAAACGTAGTTGTAGTTCCTAAAAAGGGGAACAAACTTAGGATGTGTGTAGATTATAAAGATTTAAATAAGGCATGACCTAAAGACTCTTTTCCTATGCCTAACATCGATCGTATGATCGACGCCATAACCAGCCACGAGATCCTTTTATCGATGCCTACTCCGAGTACAATCAAACTCAAATGAACCTGGAGGATTAGGAAAAGACTTCATTAATCACTAAGTATGGCACATACTGTACAACGAAATGCCTTTTGGAATAAAAAATGCTGGTGCTACCTACCAACGCCTAGTAAATAAAATGTTCAAAGAACAAATAGGTAAGTCAATGGAGGTATATATTGACAATATGCTGGTTAAGTCTCTATGCGCATAGGACCATTTGACACATTTGCAAGAAACCTTCAAGATACTAAGAAAATACAACATGAAGCTCAACCCCGAGAAATGTGCTTGCGGGGTCGGTTCCAGCAAGTTACTTGGATTTATGTTGTAAAATCGGGGGATCGAGATAACCCGATAAAATCAATGCTACCGAGGACATCACAATCGTGGAGAGCGTTAAGCCGTGCAAAGGCTGACAAGGCGGATAGTCGCCTTAGGCCGATTCATCTCGAGATCGTCACATCGAAGTCATATGTTCTTCTCACTACTCAAAAAGAAGAACAATTTCGCCTGGACCCCGGAGCGCCAACATACTCTACAAGAATTAAAACGGTACCTCATGAGTCCATCATTGCTTCATACCCCAAAAGCAGATGAAAAGCTCTACTTATACTTAGCAGTCTCAGAAGTTGTGGTAAGTGGTGTCCTAGTTTGAGAAGAGCAAGGTACTCAATTTACTGTATATTATGTAAGTCGAACCTTAGGCGAGGCAGAAACTCGATATCCACACTTAGAAAAATTGGCACTTGCTCTTATAAGCGCATCTAGGAAGCTAAAACTATATTTTCAATGTCACCCAATATGTGTGGTAACCACTTACCCTCTTCGCAACAATTTACATAAGCCCGAACTTTAGGGACGATTGACCAAATGGGACGTCGAACTCAGTGGGTATGATATCGAATATCAACCCCGAACGGCCATCAAGTCTCAAATATTGGCAGACTCCGCAGACGATTCACGCCAACCGTCGTACCCGAGGTCGAAAAGGAACTTTTGTTAAAATCGGATACATCATCGGGGGTGTGGACCCTTTTCACAGATGGCGCTTCTAATTTGAAGGGGTCCGAGTTAGGCATCGTTTTGAAGCTTCCCGCGGGCAACACAATTAGACAAACTATCAAAACTTCTAAGTTGACTAACAATGAGGCCGAGTACGAGGCCATGATTACAAATCTCGAACTAGATAAAAGCTTGGGAGAAGAGGTCATCGAAGCCAAATGTGACTCCTTACTTGTGGTAAACCAAGTCAACAGAACCTTCGAGGTTTGAGAGGATAGAATGCAAATGTATTTGGATAAATTACAGGTGACATTACACCGTTTTAAAGAATGGACCTTGCAGCATGTACCTCGAGAGCAAAACAACAAGGCCGATACACTTGCAAACCTGGGATCATTAGTCGAAGACGACGAAATCATCTCAGGGACTGTCGTACAACTCTCGAAGTTAGTGATCGAAGGAGGCCATGTCGAAATAAACTCCACGAGCTTAACCAGGGATTGGAGGAATAAATCTATTGAGTATTTGAAAAATGCAAAACTCCCATCAGACCCTGAGGAATCAAGGACTCTACGAACAAAAGTTGCTCGATTCACATTGGCTGAAGATGGAACATTATACAAGAGGATGTTCGAAGGACCGTTGGCAGTATGCTTGGGGTCAGGAGACACCGATATGTCCTATGAGAATTTCATGAGGGAACTTGCGGGAACT
>MDKH01148459.1:0-15194 GCA_005239495.1 Nicotiana undulata | reverse complement strand
GAAATAGGAATGGGATATTTGTTAAATACCCAATTCAAATTAGTTAAAATAATTTTTAAAATAACGAGTAATTATAAAAATGAATTTCCTACATAGAAAATAGTTTTAAAATGATTATTTAGTATTTTAAAGTAAAAAGGACTAATTTATGGTAAAAATAGTACAAAATTATATGCTTATGCTATAATTGCAAAGTTATCGCAATTATAGGCAAAAGATGTCAATTTGGGTAATTATGAAATAATTTGGTCTTATTAGGACCATAAACAATAAATTAAATCAAGTAATGCTCTTGAAATCATTTGTGGTGCAATTTTATCATTATTTATTGAGAATAAAAGACAAATTAATAAAATTATAGTATAATTATGAAATCATACCTCGAGGGTCTATGAGACCGAAGTTTAGGCCTGGTTCAGAAGATTGATGGAGCTATAGCAGACTTGTGTGCCTTAGGTCACACTATTTATGATCAATGATAAGCTATGAATGAAGAACAAGTAATGGGAAATAGTAAATGAGAGTAAATGAGCTAGTAAATGGAGACAGAATGTTTAGATAAAAGTAGAGAATGTTCTTGTGCCTTGTATTCAATAATGTTCATGTCCCCATAAAATGACAAACGCCCCCTTTTTATAGGAAAGGGAGTTCCACCATAGTACACATGCATTTATTACACAAATTTTCTATTGATACTACCGTTTAATGTTTAAGTATGGATATGTACTTTTATTCCAGAGCCATCTTCCTTGGTCCTCGCGCCGCTTTCCAACGCCGACTCTGAGTCCGTTTCCTCTCGAGGCTGGCGTGATGAAGACCCGAGGTCAAATCATGGGTCGTGCCTTGGGTTCCGTATCACACAACTGTCTAATGTCATAATACATAAAAAATGGCCCTCCCAATTTAGCCGTATACAGATAGTCCCCGCGTTTCTTATAGTAGAAGATAAGAAACGTTCTTGATCCTTCATTCCTTCGATATTTCCATCGTGGGGCCGGCTTACTAGAGCATTTAATGATTTCCCCCAAAAGACTGAGCGAGGTCGCTGTCAGCATGATCCTCGAGAAGAACCACGACCAGCTAATGATTCAATCTTCCTTCTTTCTCAAACGTCGCCTATGTCGTTGCTATAAAACTCGCATCTGTGTGCTATCCGATTTTCCTCTTTTACTTTCAAGCTTTTGAGGCTCCCTTTGTGTTCGTCCCTCTCCTTAGATTCATCTCCTCTTCCCCTCTCTTGTAGAACTTGATTTAGTCATGGCTAAGACTTCAAAGATGATTCCTCGAAGAGAGGCTACTTCTTCCCCCGTACGTACGTCAAAAGATAAGATGAAGAACCCACCGAAGATAGAGCAGTGTATCCCTGGCGATTTTGAGACGATCTCCGACCTCACCATAGATAACCCTCAAAACAAACCGGGTTGACGTGATCCTATATCCAAATATATCAGTATAATTCCCGAAATTGAGAGGGTAAAAATCGATTGTGGCTGTGAGGAGACAACGCTTGTTGAGATTCCCAAGCCCGAAGAAGACATAACTACTTATAAAGCTGGTTTTCTCAGTATCTACTCGTAGCCATTCACACTCGGGCCCGTAGAATTTTCCTTTCCGCTGTTGATCAATCCGATAATACTAGATTTATGTTGCCAATACCGGGTAACATTCGGTCAGATATACCCTTCTTTTTGGAGGGTCGTATATATGCTTCAGAATTTTTCTAACCTGATCAAGGGAATGAATTTTGCCCTCGATCACCTGATAAGGTTATACAGCCCTCGACTATTTCGATACGGTTTAATCAAGCTTCACCATCGATCTGCGAAACCATTTTTGTGAGCATCGATGAGGACAATGATCGAGGCGAGATGAGCCGGTTTATTAGAGTAAGGACATTAGGCATTATTCCGGCCGACCAGATGCCATTCCCAGAGGAATATGAATCGTAAGTATTGTCATTTCTTGAGATATGTTTCGTTCTTATCCCATCTGATTTTTCTGAATCGACCCTTTCTTGATAACACAACCCCCATCTGGTTTCCCGACGCGGTCTCAAACATCTCAGTGTAGCTATTTTTTCATAAGAGCGGGACTAACATGTTCTTTCAATACATGCCTTAGGGACAACTAGTCTATGAGGTTTCCCCCACCCTACGAGGTGAGTGCCTCTAGGCTCGAGAAGGGCAAGAAGAGGAAAAATGGGGCTCTGGGTGAGTCTCCGAAGCCAAAGAGAATCATGGTCCGTAAGCCCAGAACAGATGCTACGGTCTTAACTCCAGCTGCTATAGCGAGTCTGTGTGTTGCAGATGATGATGGTTGTGAAGAACTCCCTGTGTCACAAGGGGCGGAGCAAAGTACTAGCATTCGGGAAGTTATTGATCGGGGTCCCCTGAGCTAGAAATAATTGAAGTGAACCAGCCCCCATTGGGGAAAAGCATAGGTGGAGATGGAGTCCTCGAGCGTAGGTCAAATAATGATGTGGCCCACATTGGCGGGTTTCTTGTTGTCGAGTCCAGGGGACTCGAACTTGAAGCGACTCGTGATCGAACAATCAAGTAAGCCGGGATGGTTGCTAACCTCGGTGTGGGTCCCTCGTTTTCTCTTGGCATACTAGGCGTCGCCGATGCGGGGGGCTCTCAGGGCGAGTTTGACTCGTTTACGGAGTTCTTTGCCGGTCTCGAGGATAATGGTGACCTTGACGCTCCGGTCGCCCTCGAAGAGGCGAAGAAGCTTGAACAGCAGGTACTCTCCTTCCTTCCCTTCAATTCTCTTCCCTCACTTGTTAAACCTTTCATTTCATGTTGTAGGCCAGAATCTGTATGACCATGCCTTCTCCCAAATTCACACCGAGCTCACCAAGCGTGAGGAGGAGCTTCAGAAGGTTAAGTCGGAGCTCGATACGTTAGATATATCCTCTTCTCACAAGGACGAGGAGTTGAACGGGCTTCGATCCGATTTGGAAGGGGCGCGTCGTGAGCATGTTAGTCTGGTTGAGCAGTTAATCATTGTGCATGAGTTTTATTTCTTCTCTCCCATGAGTCAAGTCCTCTTCTGATATGCCTTGTCCCGCAGATTGAACAGGGGAATGGTCGGGTGAGGCAGCTGTAGGAGGAGGTACTGACCAAAAGTGCGGAGGTTATCGAGCTCAAGGGGTAGAATGAAGCTATAACCTCAGAAATAGCTCTTCTTCAGGGACATCAATCCTCAACCCAGGGGCTTCTCCGGGATGCCCAAGGAAAAATTACTTCACTGTCCGAGGCCAAATATGAACTCGACGGTCATGTTGCCTCGTATATGAAGGATGCGATTGCCACTAACGACCGAGCTAGGCAAATATCTGAAAAGGTAGATCTAAAACGGGCACGAGCCGTTACTCATGCCCGCTTGCAAGCCAGGTGACAAGCCCTTGAAGAAGCGAGTCTCGGGAGGGCTGATCTTGCTGACGAGATAGAGAAGGCCAAAATAAGAGAGGAGGAATCGGTGTGCTTTAGTTCTTCGGACGAGGGCTCAGATTGCGCTTCTGGCAGTGGCTCGTCAAGTGGCGAAGGCGAAGAGTAGGCATGACTTATCACCCTTTTGGGTTTACTTTTTTATTTTGTATATTGCCTCTTGTGGGGAGCTTCTTGGGGGAGTACCTTCTGTAAACATGTTTTTGTGAATGCCACACGGGGTTTCCCCTTTTTCTTATTTACTTCGAGCAACATTGTTCCCTTATTTTTCGATGCTTAGGATTTTTTGGCGCCTATTCGTTGAGCGACAGAAAACTATTGGTAGATCGGGCTAGTCCGAGGGCCTTAGGTTGTTTCACTTAGAACCCGTGCGACTTCGAGACAGATTGATAATCCCTTTAGGACATCATACGAGAAGAGATGAAGCTTCCAAAGATCGGATCAACGTTGGGATTCGCTAATCCTGATGGTCCCCTACGATCGGTAGTGACAATGAAACTTCCCTAAGGTTGATGATATCGTGAAGGCCCCTTCAGGTTTGATACGACAGCGGGGGGTTCCCCGAATCGGGTACCATTTCGGGGATGGTTCTGATAGCCGTGCGGGATTCCTTTTGGTGCCTCTTAGATACGATGGCTGGGACCCGGGGTAGGGTATTTCTTTAGGGTCGAGCCGGTACAGGGGCCTCGAGCCTTTGGGAAATGTTGCTCGTGTAGCGTGGTCCGGGGAGGGTCAACGTTGGTCCTCCAAGCTAATTTTCCTTGGCGACGACCTTGTCCGATGTTTCAAGATAGGTTGACTGGCCGTTATTACTTTTTATAAATGCATCATTTTCCTCTATTTGGAAGCCCTATGGTTTCGAGCGATTATTACATCATTGGATCCCTTTGTCCCTTTACCAGCCCTTTCTTTGTTTCAGCTCAGAGCCCTCGCCTCGCCGTCCTTCCCCGAGCCGGAGCACCTATGGATACCACACCAAATCCTACCTTTCATCAGGAGGGAGGTTCTGCTTCTTCTTCTTGTTCGATTGATGACGTGCCGGTGTCAGCACTAGAACTCGATGTTTTGAGGAGAGGCTATGGATGGGGTTAGAACGTAGTTCTGCAGATTCCTCTCCCTGAACAGAGCATTACGACTCAGGTGAATTTTCATATCTTCAGTATGAGGCGAGCCGGAGCGACGATTATGAGAATCGCCTTGAGGAACATGTGATTTTCATAGTAATGATGCTAGTATTTTCATTTTTTGCTTTTAGGGGCTAATACCATGTCGCTGCAGTTACAGTGGAAGATGAGGGACCTGGAATATCTTTGGGGCAGAGTAGGTCGGTCCGATGGAGAGTGCGATAAGCTTAGGGCTTGGAAGGATGCCCATTTTGCGACCGAGAGGAATTCTTTGGCAAGAGTTTTTGCCCTCGAAGTACAACGATGGGATGCTCGGGAAGACTATACGGCTCAGGCGAGCAAAAATAGGAGAGCTCAAAACCTAGCTTTTGCGGATGAAGGCCGAGGTGGTTGATGCTCAGGTTGAGGCTCGAGGGGCCTGCGTAAAGGCCGACCAAAAAGTGGCCGTTTACTTAAAAGAAGTTGCTGATATTCGGGCTGAACTAAGAGAGATTTCTGATCGCGAACGCCAGAGAAAGGTATATGCCCACCAAAGATCCCGAAGGGAAACCCTCGAAGAAATCCATGATAGAGGCTTCGATCTTTCGGAGGAGATCAGGCTAACCATGGTGGCATAGAACGACGCTAGACTTCTTGTATTTTGTGGGGGAGAAGCTGATAGGGCTACAGTCCCTTAGGGGAGGCAGATTAGGTTTCTCTTTCCCTGTTGATCGGGGCTCTTTGTAAAAGCACCCGTGAATTTGTATTTGCTAGTATGGGAAATTCACTGCTTCGTCTATGGTTTTAATTATTCAGAGATAGCCTGTCGGCTATGGTTCATTAGTACTACTTTTAATTAGCTCGAAAGCTTTCAGAAATGGGCTCGTAAGCTTCAATATGCTTGCCTTTGGACATTTTTAGATAACTACTTTAGGCTCGGTCCTCGGGCCGATTTCCGTCTCGAGTTTATCGATCCCTTTGAGTTTTGGTTTAGCCCGGGGGCCGTTTGTGCTGGCTTTAAAGGTTCTTACGCGACTTTAGTATTGTCATATTTTGTGATGCTTAGGAATTTATTTAGAGTTTTTCGTGTTCATCTGACTCTTCGACGGCCCAAAGAACCTCGATTATGAGTCGTTACGATGATCGGACAAAACTCTTTCTTACGAGCCGACATGAAAATGTTCGAAACTCGTTTTTGTGAGTTGACATGAAAATCTTCGAAACTCTTTTATGCGAGCCGACATGAAAATGTTCGAAACTCGTTTTTGTGAGTTGACATGAAAATCTTCGAAACTCTTTTATGCGAGCCGACATGAAAATGTTCGAAACTCTTGCTTACACCAAAGGTAGCACGACTTTAACCGGTTTTTTCCAAAAATTATTTCAAAGGATTTGATTTGAAGGCCATAGTCGGGCATCCCCAAACCGCTTGATATTGTTGTTGGGACAGAGCCCATCGACCGGGGTCATTTTGTCAGGCTGAAGCCCTTAGTCCCGAGTATCATATCCTCGGCATCTATATCAGAGGATATGCCTTTTTAGGGGTCTTATAAGTTCGAATATATAGCCTTGGCGTTGAAGTTGGGACCGTGTCTAGTTATATAAATACACCCACTTGGGGCTTTGAAATCTCGGTCATGCCCGTAGGACATACAGCCTCGAACATATCCGAGTCTACCCATTGGAATCTAGCGTCCTCTGGTCTTGGCAAGTAAAATTTTAGTGATAGCCGTTTCCCGATCATACAAATTGTTTTGATAATAAAATATTCTATTGGTGATTTGATACAGGTATACATGTTTCCGTTGCTAATAAATCGACCCTCCTGCGCGGACACGGTTCGTTTGACCGTTTGGCCCGACATATTACTTTCTTACCGTGATTCCTCTCAGGTTGTGTTGTTCTTACGAACGAAGGAATGAACGAGGGGGTTACCATTCCTTAGCGATAATGATATCTAGCAGACTTAGCGGCGTGTTATGATCTTATGCTTGCTCTAGTCCAATCGGGAGGTGGGTTTGATTTTGTCGGGCAGCTCGAGCTGCCTCGCTATTCCTGACCGTACCACGTTGGTCGAGTTGCCTGATTTTACAGCATATCATCTACTTGAAGTGTATTCATAAAGGGAAAGAAAAGATGTTACCAGAGGGCCGTTATTGAACGAGTGTGAGGTCCATATGCCTTTGGAGTTGCGCTTGAGGGCGGTGGTTCCTCACATGATCATGTGGATAACATGTTGCGCCCATCCCGCTTCGTTCTTTCGGTTTATCTCTCTATCTCGGGGTTGAGTTTTGGCCGTTCATCGAGGAATTTGTATTGGTAAAAAAGACCTTCACATGTGTAACAATTGTGATGACTCAGTAATCTATGTGGAGCAATGAAAATGTGACAACTGGACGGAACTTTATGAAGAGGTACGAGAAAAATATACACGGAATAACATACCTACGGGTAATCAGCTATGGGAATCTCAACCTAATTGAGAAGATGAAAAGGCACGATCATAATGAATCCAGGCAAAATAAAGGGCAGATACAGAGATATTCAATTAATGAGCCAAATGTTACATAACCTTCAAGCAACAGTTACGGTTAATCATTGTAACGTTACATTAATACCATTATTAGTGTTTAATGCTCAATCACTGAAAAGGGTAGACGTTGTATTAAGAAATTCTCTATATAAGGGAGTAAAATATAGCTTGTAAGGACACATTCGAATTACGACTGCAATGCACTTATTTTGTGTGCATCTTATTGCTTTCCATTTACGAGTTTACTTACAATTATTACTTTATTCTTTTGTTATCAAAAACCCGTGTTCTTCTTAAAATAGCTTTGGTCAAGGAATCTAATTCTTTGGTTAAACTAATTGGTTCCGTTACCGGGAATCTGATAATCTTTCCTTACTTTCAAACAATATCCTCTGAATTATGTCGAACACCAACGACAATAACCAACAAAGGGATGGAACTCCATCACCTTCAAGAACCCCACCAGGTTCAAGGGAACATTCTCCAGAAAGGTCCAACAACAATCACAATGGTAACGATCAAACATGAGAGCAAGATCAAGTGAAACAAATGATTGCAGAATATTTCAACCAAGCCTTACAAGAATTTGCGAGGGGGTTAACGGCTGCATCACCTACTCCACCTCCTAACAACACCATAACTGTGGAAAACCCTCAGTCCGGGTTAGCAAACTCAGGATGTGGGGGTACTCCTCACAAATCCCTCGAAGCAAGACCAGGTATGTCCAATAACCCAGAGTTACAATCTTTATTACTAACCTTGCAGAAACAGGTGAAGGAACAAAACGGTCGAATCGAACAAATTCCTAGAGTACCACCTGTTATCAAAGGCATCAACGTGGATAGGTATTCTCAACAACCTTGGAAGCCAAGTGCATCACCCTTGCCTATTCCCAAGAAATTCAAAATGCTTGATGTTCCCAAGTATGACGGGACAACTGACCAACACGACCATGTGACTGCTTTTACCACCGAAGTGAAGGGCAACGACTTGACCAAATAATTAATTGAGTCAGTCTTAGTCAGGAAGTTTGGAGAAACACTTACCAAAAGAGCGTTAACCTGGTATTCTCTTCTCCCTGAAAACTCTATTGATTATTTTGTTGTGCTTGCATATTCTTTTATAAAAGCGCATTCAGGTGCGCAAAAAGTCGAAAAAACGAATGGAGGACATATTTAAAATAAAATAAGGAGACACAGAGCTGCTTCGTGAATTTGTAGATAGGTTTCAACGAGAAAGAATGATGTTACCAAGGGTACCAGATAATTGGGCAGCCATGGCATGTACAAGCAATTTAAATGATAAACGTTCAGAAGCCACGATAAGACTCAAGGAAATCCTGAGAGAAATCCCAGCTACAACATGGAACGATGTATATAACAGGTACAATACCAAGTTACGTATAGAAGAAGACACTATTGCCCAATCAAGGGCTGAAGATCGAACCAGTTCCAGATGCTTCGAACCAGAGAGGAGAGAAGGTAAGAACAAGTAAGACCCTTATTCGGGACGAGAAACTCGTCCCAGGTTCAAAAATGCTCGGTCAGAATATAGACCGTCCGGTAGAGAAACAAGCTCATCCTCGTCAAGATCCCGAAAGGATCGAGATGAACGAAACAAAGGTAACACAAGAATTGAAGACCACAACTTCAATGTAAGTACTTCTGAACTAATTACAGTACTGAGAAATATGGGTGATAAGGTTTGATGGCCTAAAGAAATGAGGTCGAACCCAAATAAAAGGAATCCAGACTTCTTGTGTGAATTCCATAATGACCATGGGCACAGAACGTTAAAATGCAGATTTTTGCAAGCTGAGGTAGAAAAATTATTAAAATATGGCTACCTAAGAGAATTGTTTAGTGAAAAAGGAAAGCAGGCGTATATGAAGAACAGGCAGGAGCCCCAAAAACCTCAATCTCCAAAACGAACAGTCAATGTGATATACAGAGGTGAGGAGGTAAATGGAGTAGTCTGCAAAAGAACCACAAATTTCACAATTACACACGGGAAGCGGATTCGTGAAGATTTGGAAGCAGATAACATATCATTCGACGATACAGATATCAATTGATTAATGCTTCCACACAACGACGCACTGGTAATATCCTTACTTAAACCTGACACTAACGTAAAAAGAGTTTTAATTGATCCAGGTAGCTCAGTTAACATTATCCTATCAAGAGTTGTGGAATAAATGTTAATGGAGGATCAAGTAATCCCAAAAGCGCGAGCCTTATCTGGTTTTGACAACTCTACCGTCATAACAAAAGGAGAAATTGAACTTAGAAATTATGCAGATGGAGTAATCAAAAATACTTGGTTCCAAGTCATTGATATTGACATGGCCTACAACATAACCATGGGGAGGCCATGGATACACGACATGAAGGCAGTACCATCCCCTTGCATCAGGTAATTAAATTCCCTTCTGAATGGGGAATTCAACAGATTCGAGGCGATCAACAAACCTCGAGGAATATAAATTCCGTAGGACACTATACCAATAAAGAAGAAACTGAACAATCAAAAGGTAAGGAAAAAACTATTGCTCGAACAGGTACGGAAGAAATTATTGCCCAAATAGGTATGGAATGAATTATTATTCAAACAGTAACAAATAGTCACGAGAAGGTGAACCAAGTGACCACGGAAGATGTATCAAACCATACAGACGTGAACTTCAGACCTGATGTCATTCAGGAACCAGAAGAAGACGAGCACATTAAAACAACCACGGAAGAGCTTGAAGTTATTTCATTGTTCGACCAGAAGCCTGAGAAAAAAGTTCACATAGGCACGAGGCTAAGACCCACCCGAAGAGGTAAGTTAATTAACTTTTTAAAAACTAACGCAGATTGCTTTGTGTGGTCTCATTCAGATATGACATGTATCCCACCAGAAGTGATGACTCGTATATTAAATGAAGATCCATCCTTCGTGCCTGTCAAGTAAAATAAAAGAAAGCAGGGACCATTAAAGAACCAAGTGATCGACGAAGAGGTAAAGTACCCTAATTGGTTAGACAATATTGTAGTGGTGCCCAAAAAGAATGGTAAATGGAGAGTATGCGTGGATTACACAGATTTAAATAAAGCATATCCTAAGGATTCATTACCATTGCCACACATAGATCAAATGATTGATGCCACTGTAGGTCATGAATTGTTAATATTTCTAGATGTGTACTCTGGTTATAATCAGATAAAAATGGATTCCTCAGACGAGGAAAAAACTTCCTTTATTACAAACAGGGGGACTTATTGCTACAAAGTCATTCCTTTTAGCCTGAAAAATGTTGGAGCCACGTATTAAAGTCTAGTGACTAAGATGTTCCAGGAACACCTAGGAAAACCGATGGAAGTATACATAGATGACATGCTGGTAAAATCAACACAAGCGGAAGATCATTTCCAGCATCTTTCAATTACCTTCGAAATTTTACGCAGGTATAATATGAAATTGAATCAACAAAAATGCGCCTTTGGCGTAGAATCAGGTAAGTTTTTTAGTTTCCTTGTGTCAAATAGATGAATAGAAGTAAAACCTGCTCAAATTAAAGCTATGGAGGAAATACCAAACATACTTACGAACAAAAAGGAATTTCAAAGACTAACAGGCAGAATAGCATCCTTAGGAAGATTTATTTCCAAGTCTTCAGAGAAGAGTTTTAAATTCTTTTCAGTTCTTAAAAAGAAGAATCAGTTTGAATGAACTGAGGAATGTCAACAGGCTCTCAAGGATTTGAAGGCCTATCTATCAAAATCACCGCTGCTATCAAAGCCAAAATAGGGGGAAAGGCTAAATGTCTATCTTGCCGTTGCAGAAATTGCTGTAAGTGCAGTACTGGTAAGGGAAGACAAAGGTAAACAATCTCCAATTTATTATGTAGTCAAAACTTTATTAGATGCTGAAACTAGATACCCACATCTAGAAAAATTAGCCTTAGCTCTAATCATGGCAGCTAGAAAGTTAAGACCATATTTTCAATGTCATCCAGTTACTGTTGTGACCTCATATCCATTGAAGAATATTCTGCATAAATAGGAATTATCGGGAAGGTTAGCTAAATGGGCTATAGAATTAAGCGAGCATGACATAATATACCAGCCTAGGACTGCAATAAAGTCTCAAATTCTAGCGGATTTCGTCGCTGATTTTAATAATAGCATTGTCCCTGAAGTAGAAAAAGAGTTACAACTCTTTAACGGGACTAATCCAGGTATTTGGACCTTATTAACTGATGGCTCTTCTAATGCAAAAGGAGTCGGCATAAGCATAGTCTTAATATCATCTACGGGTGAAAAGACACGACAAAGCTATTAAATGTTATCATACAACTAACAATGAAACGGAGTATGAAGTTGTTATTCCAGGACTTGAACTTACACGAGAACTCTCAATCGAGCAGATCGTGATCAAAATTGACTCTCAACTGGTAGTGAACTAGATGCAGGGGACTTATATTGCTAGGGAGACTCGGATGCAACAATACTTGGAAACGGCACGAGATCTCGTAAGGCAATTCAAATCATGGAAGGTTATGCAAATACCTAGGGAGGAAAATGCAGAAGTGGATGCATTAGCTAACCTCGCGGCAGTTACAAAAGTGACAAAAAATGACAATGCAGTTGTTGTTCAATTGTTTCATTCAACAATTGACCATGGCAAAAAAAAAAGGTAACATTTAACAATTTAACCTGGGATTGGAGAAACGAAATTTTAATTTTTTTGTAGAATGGTACCGTACCTGAAGATAAAAAAGCAGCTCAAGATCTTTGCCGAAAAGTTGCACGGTACTTCCTCATTCGCAATTCTTTATACCATAAGATGTTCGGAGGTACCGTAGCAAAATACCTTGGACCCAGCCAAACGGAGTTCGTGATAGGAGAAGTCCATGAAGGACACTGTGGAAATCATGCAGGAGCGAGATCCTTAGTCAAAACCCTAATCAGAGTAGGGTACAATTGGCCCAAAATTGAAGAAGATGACAAGAGTTTTGTAGCTAGATGCGACAATTGCCAACGATTTTCTAACAACATCCATCGACCAGCAAAGCTACTGCACCTAGTGATATCGCCATGGACATTCATGAAATGGGGCATGGACATAGTGAGACCCCTTCCCGCAACTAAAGGGAAGGTGTGAGAGAAAGAAGTGAAAAGCTTCATATGGCGAAACATAATATGCCGCTTTGGAATACCGAAGGAGATCGTATGTGACAATTGTGATGACCCAAAAAGTCATCTTATGTAAATTTAATTATGAATGTGTTCCGATGCACTGAAAGCCTCCATCAATCTCACCTCGATATGTGTGTGCAACTCGAACGCGTAGCCGGGAAGCCTTTATGTGGAAACTTGATAAAGAGTTGAATTTATGATAATTAATTGAATAAAGTTGACTTTTGTCAACATTTTTTGTGAACGGACCCGGATCTGTGATCTGACGGTCCCGGAAGGTCCGTAGGAAAATATTGGACTTGGGCGTATGCCCGAAATCGAATTCCGATGACCCAAGTCCGAGAAATGAATTTTTAAAGAAAATTGTTTTCTGAAAATAATAAAGACTTATGAAAATGAACCTTGCTGTGAAACCTGTGCTGCCGGGCCCGTATTATGGTTTCGGAGCCCGGAACAGGTTCAATATGTGTTATTTAAGTTATCTGCGAAATTTGGTAAGAAACGGGCTTGATTTGACGGGTTTTGGATCAAAATGGGAAATTAGAGTTAATGAAGTTTTGAGAAATCTCATAGAATTTGAAATTTGGTTTGGAACGTGATATTATGCTACCGAGGTCCGAATGCAATTCCGAGACCGGGAATAGTTCCTTTATGTCATTTATGACGTGTCTGCAAAATTTGAAGTCATTCCGGGTAGTATAGATCCGTTCGGCGCAATGAAGTGATTTCTAGAATTCTCAAGTTCTTAAGTTGATTCAATTTGGTTTTGGGGTTGAATTTTGAGTTTCATTGTTGTTTTTCATGTTCCGGAAGTTCGAGCGAATCCATATCATGAATACAAACTTGTTGGTGTCTTTGAACGGGGTCGTGAAGGGCTCAGGTGAGTTTCCAACCCCTCAGAGTTATTTCTAAAACACCAGAATTTTGTTGTCTGGTTTTGTTCAGTGCGTTTGCAGGAATCAGCTGCGATCGCACAAGAGGTTGGACCTGGGGTTAGAGAATGACCTGTGTGATCACATCTATCCGCGATCGCACAGGGTATGCCTTGGTTGGGCCCTTTTTTCTCCGCGATCGCAACCCTCACCCCCGCAATCGCACAAGCTTTACGCCCCCTCCCCCCCCTGCTTCTACTCTCTGCGATCGCTAGCCTTCAGCTGCGATCACACTGTGCTTCTTGAGGGTCCTGGGCAATTGCCCTCTGCGAACGCACTGGCCCATCTGCGATCGCATAGTACAAGCAGCTGGGCAGTGTATTTTAATACGGGACCTAGCCCATTTTTCCTCCATTCTCATCTTCCTCCTCAAGGTTTTGAGAGCATTTCCAAAGGGTGTTCCACCATTGTCATCAAGGTAAGTTAATTCCTTAGTTTCATGATTCTAACATCAATTCCTAATGAAATTCCCTTCCAATTATCCTAAAAATTCATAGAAATTTAGAGATTTTCGGAAATTAGGAATTACACATTTTTGCCATGAATTCTAGCAAGGACTTTCATAATTATGATCCTTAGACTACGGATAATTGATTCCTTCAAGAATTTTCGAAATCCGAACGTGTGGGCCTAAATAGGTAAATAGGTACTAACTCCGCATAGCTATGGAAATAATACAAATCAGAATCAATTAAAGACTTGGACTCCCTTTAATTAAGGAGTCCTAATTCAAACGGACACAATCAGTATCAAACGGGAAGAGAATCAATCATGAACTGATTTTTACTATAATAGGAATAGTAAAAGCATGTGGCATGTAATAGAGACTAGGTACAAAATATTTCAAGTAAGGAAAGTACATGTTAAATAATTAATGGCATATTTGTGCACATAAATAAAGTAGAGTACATATTTAATTCTTAAAATTAGTTCAAAGATTCACGAACAAGATTGAAAATCACGGGGAATCAATACTAACTAAGGAAGGTATCACACAAACAAGGAAACAATTCAAAAATCAGTACACAATCACAAGAAAAATACACAAAATCACATAGTATCTAGGGGCCATGAATATCTGCTGATAATGTACTGGGATTAGGGGGTAAGGCAGAAGTGCAATAAAACAGATAAGGAAGCAGTAGACATGCTGAATTAATGTAATCACATAGATAGACTAGTAAATAGTCATGCTAATTACGGGGTAAACAATAAAACCATAGGTAGAGGCATTGTAGAAACAAAAGGAAATGTAATACGAATTGAAACATGTTGTTTTGGAAACCTTAAACGTCAACTGGGAACATACCAGTTAGATGAGGAAATAAGTGTAGAGTAATGGAGCAGTAGTGTGCAGAGAAGTGAATAAGCAATGTATAGAGCAATATAGAACAGTGGAAAAGTAGAGCAAAGAGGTACTTATAGTGTTCAGAACAGGCAAAAAAATAAGGTAAATAGGTACTAACTCAGCATAGCTATGGAAATAATACAAATCAGAATCAATTAAAGACTTGGACTTCCTTTAATTAGGGAGTCCAAATTCAAACGGACACAATCAGTATCAAAAATGAAGAGAATCAATCATGAACTGATTTTTACTATAATAGGAGTAGTAAAAGCATGTGGCATGTAATAGAGACCAGGTACAAAATGTTTCAAGTAAGGAAAGTACATGTAAAATAATTAATGGCATATTTGTGCACATAAATAAAGTAGAGTACAATTTTAATTCTGAAAACTAGTTCAAAGATTCACGAACAAGATTGAAAATCACAGGGAATCAATACTAACTAAGGAAGGTATCAAACAAACAAGGAAACAATTCGAAAATCAGTACAGAATCACAAGAAAAATAAACAAAATCACATAGTATCTAGGGGCCATGAATATCTGCTGATAATGTACTGGGTTTAGGGGGTAAGGCAGAAGTTCAATGAAACAGATAAGAAAGCAGTAGACATGCTGAATTAAAGTAATCACATAGATAGACTAGT